>JAVTVY010019490.1:0-80967 GCA_036873755.1 Hanleya hanleyi | reverse complement strand
TCAGCACACCACCGATAAGCGGTGAGTCTTTATTGAACAGATCACTTTCAAACTTTGTAAATACAGAACTGTAGCATGTACAAATTATTTGCAAAATGCTAGTTTATAAGTATAACTTACTGTTGTTTTCTCAATATGCGCGAGGTAACGCCCCAAGACTGGTGTTGTCATGTACGACATGCTATAGATATAATTAGTAAATACCGTTTATATCACTGTTCTAACTGTTCGATTTACTTCCAAAAATATGATTTCTGCTTTGTTTTTTTTATTTTTTGTTTTTGCTGTTGTGTGTGCAAGCCTAATAGATTATTCATTGCATGAATACATGCTCCGAAGTCAGTATTGGTGTTGTATTACACTGAATGTTTCTTTGTATGAATGTTAGACAAATTCTCTGAACGGAATTGATGTCGCCTTACACAAAATACAACTTTAAATCTAGATTTTTATACCGTAAGAAAGCAAATTATTAATCATATATAAGTGGATGAAATTAAAATAAAATCCGTAAAAATTTGTCCTAATTTGTAAAGGGAGTCATTTGAAACGGATTAACGAGTGTTGTAAATAATCCTGTAAAATATCGTATATACTGTGCAACACGAAAATGATTCTTAGTATTGCATTGACCACCAATTGGTCACTTTTCTTCTATGCGCAGTGTATGAGGGCGGTGGTTGTGGTAAAAGTGACAATCAAAAGTGACTTGTGTTCCCAACTTGATTATCTAGTTGCAGAAACATGTAACGTGAAGCTTGGTTAGTATGTATATGAACTCATGTAGGACACGGCTTGATTGAGGTCAAGGACACTGAGGTAGAATGGAGAATTATCCTGTGTTTGGGATCATTGTCCTCTTTCCTTTTGTCTTAATGGAGCCATTCAAATTATAGGATCTGTTAAACAAAGGCCGTGAAATGGTGACTTGAAACACAAAACTTGAAACTGTACAGTTTGCCTGTATAAAAACTGTATACAAAATAGTGACCTTTCTTGAATGGCGAACAAAATTGTCATTGATTTACAGTTTCAACTATTTTTGCCCCCAGTGAAATATGATTTGATGGTAAAGTATCAAAAGTATTATCTCATGGAGAGAATGTTGCTATTCTTTCTCAAATCGACGCTGCTAATTTGAAATTTCATGAGACTTGTCAGCTACCGGAATTGTTTTGTCTCCTTGGCCCATGACAAGCTTTGAAAGGTACTGGGCTACTAAAGAATACGTGTCGCTCTACATGCAGTACTTCTTGAAATGATTCTTCTCTGATCAGCACGAAGGACACTGGTTTAATAGACATACCAGGCTTATAGTTTAAAGTGGTCATGTTTGCGAACTTAACGATCTTGACATTTAGAACAGTTGGCACTGTGATAAAAACAACATACATTTTCACTCACGGTATGTTCAGATATTATATACACTTTAATTCACTAAAAAGTAAAACAAAATGTAAATAGGTTCAACCCCTACTCATCAGTCCGCCCTTAATTAATAATACATAATTTTAATTAGCTACATGTGCCTAAGAGTCAGCTATTGCGCATGCTCGATTTTCTCCAGATTGTTTGCAGATATATATGTATATATATATGCGTGTGTCTGTGCATATGTATGTGCATACACATATGTTCAGTTTGTATGTTACTTGTGCTACCTGTTTTTATTGAAAAAAAAAATGATAGAGACTCCACATAGGCCCATACACTGCGCATACGTTAGTGTAATGAATATATGATATACATGTAGTCTCAACATTATTATTGACATTTTTCATCCTAAAATGTTTTAGCTGAGATATATACATCGGATGTTAATTAATACTTATTTATTTATTTTTTTATTTACTTTTTTTCATATTATTATTATTATTATTATTTTTTATTTTTTTTTTTTTTTATTTTTTTTTTTATCATCTTTAACATATATCATTGAAGCTATCTTGACGCTGAGCTGATTAAGAAAGAGACGGTGTAGTCTGGAGCGAATCGTCACCAACCTGCCACAACTGCAAGAAATGTGTAACTGTGATGTTTTCCGTGTCCATGTAGTTGTCGTATCTGTAGTTTTAATGTTTGTGCCAAACACCCAGACCTACCTATGTTACACCACAAAATATATCATTAGAGTATTATCTATAACACAATTTCTACTTTTTGAGAAATTCATGCCACCAGGGAGCCTTGCAAAACATCTAAAAGTCACCCATCGCTACTTAATGAATAATGGCTGATGATGTGCGAATTGTTTCCATGAACTGCCAAGGATTGGCTGACAAAACAAAAAGATTGGATGTATTCCGTTACTTTAAGAAGAACTTCTCTATTATATGCCTCCAAGACACCCATACAGATATTAAAAACGAAAATATCATTAGGAATGAGTGGGGATTGGACGCCTGGATGAGCCCCTTTAAATCAAATGCACGCGGTGTCCATACTATTTAACAACAATTTTGAATACAATGTTAACTCGATTAAGAAGGATCCTGAAGGAAACTTTTTAATAATGAACGTTGATATACATGAAACGTCAATTACATTGGTAAATATATATGGTCCTAACAACGATAAACCCTCTTTCTACAATACTATAAAGAAAAAAATTGATGAAATCGAGATTGGAACTTAGTCATGAACCAAGATTTAGATACAGACAATTACAAACACGTAAATAATCCAAATGCGAGAAATGCTGTGCTAAACATTAAGGAGGAAAGAGATTTTGTCGATACTTGGAGAATAACTCGTGCAGATGTTCGGAGATATACTTGGCGTAAAAAAAACCCTCGGAAACAAGCAAGGCTAGACTTCTTTTTAACAAGCCAAGATATATACAATATTACAACGAAATCGGATATAATCCCTGGGTATAAAACAGACCATTCGGCAATAACCTTGAGCTGCCAATTCACAAATGCAGAAAGAGGCAGAGGCTTTTGGAAACTTAACTGCTCATTGCTAAAAGATAAACATTACGTTGATTTAGTAAACAGTTTGATAGACAAAACAATAGATGAATATGCTCCACTACCGTATAATAGAGATCACTTGAAACATATACCCTCAATGGAATTACAGCTTAGCATAAGTAGTCAACTTTTTTTAGATACATTATTAATGAAAATACGAGGTGATACAATAAAATATTCTTCCATTAAGAAAAAAAAGGAATCAGAAAAAGAAAATAATTTGGAGGCAAAAATAGCAACATTAGAAGCCGAAATATCAACTAATTTTACCAAAATACACGAATTAACGGAGGCAAAACAGGACTTAGAAGAGATAAGAAATAATCAGATACAAGGGGTAATTGCGAGATCAAAGACACAATGGATGAATGAGGGGGAAAAACCAACAAAATATTTTCTTGGAATGGAGAAACGCAACTTTACCAATAAACTCATTAAAAACTTAACTACAACAACAGGGGAGACTGTATATAATACAAAGGAGATATTAGTCGAACAAAGAAACTATTACAGTGAACTTTACTCAGAAAAGAATAAAAAAGAAAAAGAAAAGATCAATGAATATCTATCAGATACTCAGTTAAATGGTCTTTCGGACGCAGAAGCAGAACAATTAGAGGGCTACATAAGGTATGAGGAACTTGCACAAGCTTTGAAAAAATCCAAAAATAACAAAGCCCAGGCCTTGACGGTTATCCGGTAGAATTCTATAAAATGTTCTGGAGAAAATTAGGGGGGTTTGTATTAAGGTCAGCCAACGAAGGTTTTGATAAGGGACAACTGTCAATAACACAAAGGCAAGGCGTAATTACATGCCTGCCGAAATCAAATAAACCAAGAAATAACTTGAAAAACTGCAGACCGATTTCTCTCCTCAACGTAGGTTATAAGTTAATATCGTCGTGTATAGCTCAAAGATTAAAAACAACTCTTAGCAAACTTATCCATGGAGACCAAAAGGGGTTCATCCCAGGCCGCTCAATCGGAGAGAATGTGAGGCTATTATATGATGTAATGTTTGAAACAAAAAATAAAGAGATTCCTGGACTCTTACTTTCAATAGATTTCGAAAAAGCCTTTGACTCAATATCTTGGGACTTTATAAATGGGGTCATTAAACAATTTAAGTTCGGACAATCCATTCAAAAATGGCTACAACTCTTTCATAAAAACATTCAGAGCTGTGTTGTTCAAAATGGTCATCTCTCACCCTTCTTTGATATTACAAGAGGTTGTAGACAAGGCGATCCCATATCGCCATACTTGTTTTTACTCTGTGCAGAAGTTCTAGGGAAAAGGATCAGGGACAACAAAGGTGTCAGTGGAATCTGGATAAACAATGCCGAATACAAAATTAGCCAATACGCAGATGATACCCAGCTAATCCTTGACGGTTCGGAAAAATCTCTAAGAGAATCATTAAATTGCCTAAGAGACTTTTATGAATATTCTGGTTTGAAAATCAATATTGAAAAGACAAACGCAATGTGGATCGGTTGCCTGAGTGGTTCAGAAATCAATATCTGTGAAGAAATTAAACTATCCTGGGTTAATGAATTGACAGTATTGGGTATAAAGTTCAGTTCTATAGACTTTCATGACATATGGAAAATTAATTACATTTCTAAGTTAAACAACCTCAAAAGAGAACTCAGTAAATGGAAACTAAGAAACTTAACCCTACTTGGTAAAGTAACAGTTGTTAAATCTCTGGCCTTGTCAAAGCTTGTACATCTCTTCACTTCCCTACCAAATCCTCCAGACAGTGATATTAAAGATTTGAATTCCATCCTCTTCAAGTTCATATGGAATGGGGGCGCAGATAGGATAAAACGAGTTATTATATCCCAAGACTACAAAAACGGCGGATTGAGAATGACTAATCTGAAATATTTTATACAATCATTAAAGTCTTCTTGGATGCGGAAATTGATTCTACAAAGTGGCAAATGGCAAAATATCATAGATGGAGAATATTATGAAAAGATTTGTTGTCTTGGACCAGAATATCTCAAAGTGGTCATAAGAAATATCGAAAATCCCTTCTGGAAAGATATTTTCCAGTCGTGGTACAATGTCCAACGAGCTATGAAAGAAAAAAGTACGCTACATATGTTTAACGAACCACTGTGGTACAATTGCAACTTCCGTGATTCAAACTTATTCATAGAGAACTGGTATAACCACGGTATTAGATTTATTAGAGATATAATTGGCAAAGATGGCAAAGTAATGGACTTTCGAAACTTTAAGACAGCCTACGGGATAAAGGGAACCTTTCTAGATTACATAAACTTAGTACATTCCATACCCCGACAATGGAAACAAAAATTGGAAGTAAATTATTCATCAATTAACGAAACAGACCCCCCTATATCGCAATACATGGAACTACTGGTGGGACAAGTGAAGGGATGTAGGAGCTACTACGATATACTTAACAACGATCAATGTATTTTTGCTACAGCCTGCAACAAATGGGAAATGTATTTAAAAAAGGAGGGGAGCATACAGTGGGGCAATGTGTTCAGCAGTATTTTTACGAGTACCGTTTCTACCAAACTCAGAGACTTTCAATATAGATTTTTGAATAGACTATTGAGTACAAAATCTTTTTTATATAAAATAGGAAAAGCAGATAATGATCTCTGCGAAAATTGTATCAACAATAGAGAAACAATTGAACATGCATTCGTCGAGTGTGACAGGGTTTCGACATTTTGGCGGGAGATGGGAAATTGGTGTAAAATTACTGCTGGGCTTAGAGGCAATATCAATGCAGAAAATATTATTATAGGTTGGGGAAAATATCAAAAGAGCATGAATACACTGACGCTGCTCGCCAAAGAATATATTTACAAGGCGAAACTATCAAATTCTAATCTGTGTATGAAAGCACTACTACGCATATTCCATAACCATTATAAAATAGAAAAAGATATTGCAAATTTGGATCATAAAATGGATTCCTTTCATAAAAAATGGATATTTTTGACAATTTCTTTAGTACTATGTAAATAAACGAATATATGGTACCAGCAGCAAAATATTCTTGACAGAAACGTGATGAGAATGGATAGTAGGATATGATGCTCTATTTACATATTTACATTATTATGAAAGTAGGTATGTACGTGCATGTTTGCATACATACACGTACATGCTTATGTCTCTACACTATTCTTTATATTATCAAAGGCCGGGTGTGGCCTAAACTTGTAATGTGAATATATGTTAACATGAAAATGTATTCGTATGCATGAATGCATGTGTGTGTAAATATGTGTTTTGTATATATGTATGTATTTTATGTATGTATGTATGTAGTAAGTCTTTGTCTTTGTTTGAGTGTGTATATAAATGTCCAAGTTAAATCTGTCAAACACTAAATGAAATTTCAAATGGACATCAAAATGGAATAAAAATATATTAAAAAAAACAACAAAAAAACTCATGCCGTGCTAATTTGGAGATGAAATCCATATCAGATAAAAACAAATATACATGTGATTTTACAGGATGGTCGTTCTTATTTGGTGGCCAAGGTGACTAGTTCTGTTCTGTAGTATAGCATGGAAAAGACAAAGATCTATGTCTGTAGCTTAACATAGAAAAATACTGCTTCTCGTAATTTTGAGATTGTATATATATATATGCCACCAGAAGTCCATCCAACTATGGGCTTTTGATGCCACTGAAAGCGCACTACATAATAAATGTACTTCTGTTTTCTTCTACTTTTAACAAATAAAGTTATGGACAATCACTTTCGGGATTCATTATTCAAATATTGATCTGGTAGACATGGTCCTATATTGTCTCAAACATCCAGGATAATCATTTAACTAAATAGTACGCTAAGCGACACCAATATTTACGTATGAAATGAGAAATGCTCAGGCCATTGACATAACACCGTTTTAGGGTTATGTAAACAATGAATAATAAACGAATTCGTGCAAAAATATATAAATCTTTGTCGCTATGGGTAAGCAAACAAACGTTTGCCTACAGTCCATTCCGAAGTCGCTAAGACGAAACACTGACAAATCGAATATGCTTGACGAGAGTAGTAAGCTCTTTTTGAAAATGACGTTTCAGTGACAACACCATGGCGGCCATCTTGGAATTTTTTTTACATTTTCTTGAAGAGCTTGACCCAAATATATAGTGAGGTAAGTTTCAGCCATCTAGCCTTAGCGATAGCGAAAATATACATGGGGGCACTTTCCGCCCCTCCCCCCCCCCCAGACTGCGGTACACCCCAAATCGCCCAGGCCAGATAGGGTTAACATAATATACATTAACCCTATCTGGCCTGGGCTTTTTGGTACATGTCGTGGCCTGGGCGGGGAAGGAGACAAATGGCCCCCCCTAATTATTTTTCTTACCCTTTGAGCTAGGGGCTGAAACTTACCACACTATACCCTTGGGTCAAGTTCTACCACAAAATGTAAAAAAAAATCCAAGATGGCCGCTTTGATGACGTCATCTTCAAAAACGGCATTTTTGGGTCAATTTTTCGGTCAGATTTTCCGAATATTTTATTTATGCAATTGCTCCGCAAAAACAGCATTATAAATTAGTAAATATTAATGTGATATGAAATAAAATAGTTTTTGCCCACTTTTCATCGCAGAAAAGCAGAAATTTTGAAGAAATATGACAAAAACATCCCTTTTCTGGGATCCCACATGGCCGCCATCTTGAATTCACCCATGATCCTCTGCTCGGGGGTCATGCAAATAGTCAAAAAGTCACGGAGTTTCAGCTCTCAATTTTTTGTCGTTCCGGAGATAGCGCAGAAAGTTTGGTAGGGGGGCCATTACGGCCCGCCCCCTCCCCCCACCCCAAGCAAGGTAGGGTTAACATGACATATCTTCATACCTAATTCATTCACATAAAATCTACACTATTCAGAAATGGAGTTCCATTTTATAAATGTTCATGAGGTTTGTTGTACACATAATGGAGGGAGATAGTGACGAAGGATTGGAGCGTGGGATGATCGGAGAGCGGGAGGGAAAAATTATTGGAGCAATGAATGGAGGGAGTGAATACAAATAGCATACAATTGATGCTTGCAGTATGTTTCTCATGTTATCTTATTTCCTTTACTAGAGTTTTATGTATAACAGTCTAATCCATATTTTAATGGAGCCTGTTGTTTTCCCTCATACGTGTGTGTAATACTCGTGTATGAAAAATACTGCGCAAATCTATGCCTGTGAGAACTGATTGGCTAAAGTTTAGCATGTTGAGGTAACTCTCTACTTGAAAAGTATCCTACCTAAGGGAGATAACTTTAACGAAGCCGCGGAATTCCTGGAATCCTAAAGAGAAGTAACTCAAGTACAAAAAAACCTCTCTCTCTGCGGAAACTCTAATATGGAACGAAGGTAACTCTACCAAAGGAGGAAAATCATATTCAGGGAAGCTAACTACACTAAGGCCGATATTCTTCGAATCAAGGGAATCATCTCCTGAAAGATTCGTGAAAGCCCAGAGAGCTCCGTAGTGCCGTTTAGTATACGTATTACATTTTGTTTATACGTGTTTATGATATCTCGTAGGATGAGTTACCGCCCTTGATAATTCGAGTAATTCCGAACAAATTCAAGTTATATCCATTTAGTAGGATTACCACTCCTTTGGTAGAATTATCTCGAAAAGCTCAATGCTATCCAATCAACTCTCACAGACATAGACTATGAGGAGCTCTATTAGATTACGGATTAGACTGTTATGCCTGAAAGTTGGGAAAAGGAAATAACATAACCTGAGATAAGACGATATTTTTATTTTAAACATATTGGTATCATAAATTGTATACTTATCATATTTTTACCCTCCCTCCATTTAACCTATTATTTCTCCGTCCCTCCGCCCAATCATTCGTCCCTCGCTCCCTCCCTCCATTCCTTCAATCATTCATCCCCACACTTCCATTATCCCTCCCTCCCTCCTTCACTTTGTGCTTATTAAACTCCATGAACTTGGTTTAAACCAGTGCTATGTTTGAATAGAGTGGACTTTAGAGGAATGAATTATGTGTGAAAGAGGGGAAAATTAATGTATATTATGCACTGCAAAAAGTGGTTACATGTTTAAAGTTTCATTTTGAGATGGATAACATGTGAGATGCTTCATAATGCTACATGTTTCACCCTGTTTCCCCATGAAAACATGTCTCAAAGACGTGAGAATACAGCTATTTGAGGGTTGTGACATGTTTCAATCGCGTTGCCGTTTCACTATGATGAACGGAATAGCTGTTTGAAACATCAAAGCCGAAACACGTACAACCGAGTCGCAAAAGGGACATGTCTCAAGGAACACAGTATAAAAGACGGATAATGCTGACTGGTGCATGGAAGCACTGGCTTCCAAAATTTTATTCTGGTCTTTAGCGATCGTGAATATATCTGTCGGTATTGAGAATAAACAGACCGACCAATTTAATTGAATTACTTGCATCGTAATATAACTCTTTCAGGCCTAGGTTATTTGACTGTTTGAGGCCTGCCAAGGCCTGGGAAGAGACGCCGCCTCTCCACTAAATATTTTTTTACTCCTTGATTCTAAAAGCCCCCAAAATATATCTTGGGGTTCGCTCTGTAAGAAAGTGCAAAAATCCAAAAAATCCAATACTTGAACACTTCATAGTTACGTCATATTCTAAATATGAATTTTTGATCGATTTTTCGGTCAGATTTTTCATTTTGTTTATTTGTGCTAGGTTCTCCGAAGTAAACTACATAGTACATTAGGAAAGAATTATCTAATGTGAAATAAAATAGTTCATGCACTCTTTTATCCACAAAAAAAATTTCAAGGAAAAAGGTAAAACACCACTTTTCCTGTACCCCACATGATCGCCATTTTAAGGGACCTAGCACGATAAGATGGACAAACGGCCCCGGGTAGCAGTCCATTCACACCGTGTCAGGTAACTCCAGTGGAATTGAATGGATTCGAGCGAAGTTTGCAAGGCCAAGCATATTTTACTCGTGGTTTTACACCCTTTTCCCTGTTATTAATTGATGCTATTATATGATATCTTCGTGCCTTCCGTGTTACGTTAATGCCATTAACTGTATCAATAAAAAGTTGAATACGGAAATGAAATGAATAGATTTTGCTCGTCACTCGCTGAATTGAGGGCCCGCAAGTCTCATTTTTTTAAGAGAACCAACGAAAACTCTCGTAGGATCATTTTTGTTTTGGCGTGTGCAAAAAACTAAATAAACACTCCTGTGCGGTAGGTGACGAGCATCCTATATGGCGTTCGACTGGCAACCACGCGCAATGTGGTGAATAATGGTAATCAGCAATGTTTAAAGTTGTCAATGTATATGCTATTAGTTCATCGTGCCAATAGTAACTGTTGCACGAGCAGTTTCATTTGACCGAAAGGTCCTTCTGGGTTTACGCTGATCACCAGCTGCACATGCGACACGTCTTTACTGATGGCAGAACTGTTTTCGGTAAGGATTAAAATAGATGCGCTATGGCCGTAAACTGCATTTGTCTATTTACCCATTATGATTGGTCAACAGATAATATTCTCATTTGGTCTTGATGGCAAGACCATTGTTGATATCGCCTACATCCCAAACGGTAGTAAATATTCTTCATCATGGACAAATATATATGCATATTTATGTACGAATTCAACGCACAGAACTACATGTAGTTCCCGGAGACCACTTCTAATACTACTAAATATTAAATTGATCAAATCAGTCCAGATATTGTTGTGTGCAATTCTCTAATCACGCGGGCAAAGCTAGCATGCATGGGAAGAGAAAATTTCGCAACATTTGCTGAATATATCTTGAGATATAGACCATTTCCACTCATTCTTTCTACTAACAAATATTCTCATATATATTGTAATCATGGTGAAAATCGAAAAATGCATAAATCTATTGAAAGATTTTGGACGAATATTTTCGGATTCGAACCAGCAGATCATTCAGTCTATCCATTCGGCCAGCTCATACTCGGACATATAATGTTGCTCCAATTATCGTATTTGAAATTGAACATCAAATGACCAAAAACAATATTCCACAAAGTTTCATTTTTATATGAAGATAAACGATAACCAAAACGTGCTTTATTGAACAACTAGAGATTCAAAAGAGGACTGTTATGTGTGAATATTTTTGTGGTTATAGTTTATCTTCATATATTTACAGATAGGCAAACAGTGCTTTTTCAACCAAAAAATTGTCAATTCTACACAAACCTACCACTTTGGAGAGCTCTTGTTGAAAAACCATGGCACTCATGCTCCCAATATTTCAAAGAGAGTTAAAAAAAATGCCATAGTTTATGCTAATCGAGGCGAGCATTTCATATTTTAAGTTTCATTTTTCGTCTACAGCCTTACCTCACCTGGGGCGGTTTGTCCACCTTAACGTACGAGGTCCTTTGCCAATGATCCTTTTCTGGGAGGGGTATGCAAACAGGAACAAACTGACTCAAATTTAATACGCTGTAAAAGCACGTAGGGTCAACTCCTAATAATTTGTTGTTTTCGGGGTGAGGGCATGGCGCCCCTTCATGTTTGGGAATGTTAAGAGTAATCTTGTTAAGCATTCATACCAACAAAATACACAGCAGGATTGCTATAAAAAAGAGTGACATTGATGAGGCATCAATGAGAGCTTGTGTTACAAGAAACAACAACTGTGTTCTTTGTGTGATCAGAGCTACATCCAGAATTTTAAATGTGTGTAGCGCATCAGGATATTTTCTGGACAATACGATTGCTCTATATACGATTGCAGCCTTGTGCGGGATTCGGCCATTGTGTGACACAAATGACACCAAACCATGGAGGCTTCCTCACATTTCAAGTTAAATACTACACTAATGTTCCGCCATTTACCTTGACCTGCTGAATAGAGTAAATTGGTCAAACTAGAAAACGCATGTGATGTCATATAGCCAATCAAGATAGGAGCTTGCCAACACAGTGCAGTGAGGATTTTCTTTGATGTCAGCCTGCATGTGTGATTTCCAAATGGCAAGTGGTGGTTGTATTGATGTTAATTTATTTTGAATAGTCAATCAAATTTGAATTTTAAAGAGGTCATATATTGCACTCCTCCTAACATGGATCACGGAATATTTATAGAGCTATGACATCATCAAACTCGTATTCTGGTCAGATATTGTGTTATGTTCAGCCAAGGCAACACGTGTGGTGTTCGACTTGGATATGCGAAGATGAAACCAGGAGGAGAGAGGGGATATTATTTTTTATCTTTATGAAAATATTGAATATTGTTGTTGTGTGAAACAATTTTCCTTCTTCCTCCCTGACTGTGACCACTGTTGCGACAACTCGAGACGAGTCCAGGACTCCGTTATTTTAATAATCATCTGCGATCATTATTCCATTCCCCGAAACGAATTCCATTCCCCGAAACGGAATGGAATTTCAACGACTCTCTCTCGGAGATATTTACCGCGAGCAGATGAATGAATGATAGAATCATTTTCAAGTTACAGACATTCATGTATCTAAACCAGCAAGTATGGTCGATATCTGTATCCTGTCGAGAGCTGCTTCCCGTGTGCTGGATTAGGCTGTGTCATGTCGACAGACCGATGTGGCAACTTGAGTAAATTATTATTTTGTTTAATATCTGAATGTAAATGTACTAGTGTCATTGATCTAGTTCACCAAAACTTGAGTACATTATTGTCATGAACAATTTTCACGCCATGATAAATGGGTTCACATCAGGAATTATGATGTACCGAACATATATGTGTCTGGAATGATGATATTCATTGTTAACCTGAGGAGCAAGCTTGTCTGTTGTATATGTTCCTGTCTGTAGCCTATCGTTATTGTTGGTTTACACCTGAGTTGGACTTCCATCGAAGATAAGAGAATAAAAACGTATGCAAGCTGAATTTAATAAACGTTTCGTGTATTTCTGTTTCTTTCACAGGCGATCTGGCGATCTGATGAAACATGTAATGGGAGATAGACTTTTTTGAAACACTTCCAAGTTTGAGACTTGTTCGGACACGTTTCGATGGCAACATGTCCCAAAAGTTGAAACAAAGTCACGTTTGGCTTTAGACGTTTCATTTTAAAACATGTGGTCGGCCGTAACATGTTTCAGATTGAGAGATGTACATACAACACATGTTTCACTGTGCAGGATATCACATGTTTCAAACGGACACATGTTTAACGACATGTCTCATATTGAGACATCATTAAAACATATGAGGATGACACGTGTTTCAAATTGAAACGTGAAACCGTTTTCAAATGAAATATGTACGGTACGTACTCACATGTCCCAAAAGTTGGGACAAAATCATGTTTCCTTTTGAGACGTTTCTTACAATGTGTTAGAATAGTAAATTACTAACTGACTGATTAAATATTTAGTACTCTGTACCATGAGCTTGTGCTCGTTTTGTTTCCGCTGCTTGATATATTATTTGTAGCACGACATCAATATAGTTGCGTCCCGTGTTTTCACGTCCGTACCAGTTATTACGAAATACTATCTCTGAATAAACTACCCGTTCGATGACACCATTATGCCGTCACTGGGAAGTCGCTAAAGATGAGACTTTCGCAGCCATTTACGTTACCATCTCAGAGAAATAGGCCTAGTTCCGGTTTAGTGACGTCATTGTTACGAATAAATCCTTTGTTATTAGGTATCCGTTAAGAATTCATATCCTTAGCTTCACGGTGTCGCGGTCGAATGAATTGTGATGGAACTTTTCCGGGTCCCATGTTAAGAGATTGGACAAAGTGGCCTATGGTGTCATACAGTACTAGTGACAAGTATTCTGATATCAAACTTTCTGCGGTTAATTTGTAAATTTTCTCGCCATTAATCCTGCTGATTGTCCAAACCCTTGATATGATAAGCTACTGGTAAAAATTATCGATCTTACAAGAACAACTGGAACAAAATGATTTTATGCTTTGATGCTGAAATTATTGAGTTTTGGCAGCGATACCTTCGTTATAATATTAAGAAGACAACAGTATAATTATTTACATAAACACTGAAAAATACTGATTCATGCTTTCCTTCTAAATCATATTTTATTTATTAGGTGAGGCACTCAAACTACACTGTATAATGAAAATACTTTCGTTTTTGTTATACTTTTGACGACTACGGTCACGACCAAACGCTTTCGGGGTCTGTTTTTGAAACATTGAGATCTTTACTAGCAATTATCTTTTGTCATATATTTTCTGAAACATACAGAAAGAACAATTAAGTCTATAGCACGATAAACGATAGCCATGTTTGCGTATGACTTGAGAAATGTTCAGACCATGCCATATTAACGTTTAATGTTCTGTAAATAATGGATACTGGAAGAATTCGTGCAGAAAATCATGGGTAAAGCATAAGCTTGTCCATTGTCCATTCTAACGGTTGTTTTGCGAAACACTGACGGAATGACTATTTTAACGAACAGTCTGATTGCACACTTGTTGGAAATAATGTATGGATATTTACGCCATTAATCCTGGTAATCGTCCAGCACTTGCCACGGTAATTAAAGAGAAACATTATCTCGAACAAGAGATACTGGAACAGAGAGAGCATATGTTTACAAAAGGATTTAATGCTTTTATCCTGGAATTAATGATATTGATAATCACGATGAAACAGCAAAAAAAAATGTGAGCACCGGCTAGTGTATATAAGAAAATCAGCCATTTAGAGGAATGATATTTTTAATATCCAGTGCCAGTGTAATTCGTCGAATACCGGTACACATTCTTTAACGAAAGTATACTTATAATGGCAGCGTGGTTCAGAACGCTTATATTTTGCATTGTTGTAACGAATGTGTTCTTCCATACATATTTTTCACTCGCCCAATCTACAAACACGGAGATCTTTGTGTCTTGTTGCGATAACAAGATTGTATCCGGTGGCACATTTGACATAATCACAGCGAATTCCCTCGATGATTGCGCATATCACTGTCACACGACTAAAACGTGCCAATCATTCAACATAGGAACAACAAAGAATGGGACGTTTGGAAGACAATGCGAGCTAGTGTCAAGAAAGAAACCCTGCGATCTTCTACTGGAAACGAGAAACGATTATCAACACTTTACAACGGTAAGCATCGGTTCTGTCTTAGTCGGGCACTTATTACTAAGCAGTGGATTCAAATTCAACTTCGATTGCTCAAATAATTCTTGAAATAACTCTGTATTTCTTTCCATACAAAAAGTTGAAGTTACTAACTCACTTACACCTCATCGCACGCAGCATAAAAGTCACATCGATGTGCAACTGAGAAATTCAACGAACATTTTTGGTGAGAGTATCTGTATGGTAGCATTAATTATTGACACACACGTATTGAATTGTAACTGTTGTTCATATTCCATTGATTCCAATGTTTATCTTGCAGTCATGTAAAAGCCACTTCTCCGTGGAAGGATCGGCGGATCTGGGAGATGGGAAGTATCTCCTCTTCTCGGGAACGGACAGACAATACTTCCAGCTCAATACAACCTGGCTCACGCCCATAACCGCACGAGAACCTCATGGTGTTGCTTTGATTGACTCTCGCTTTTACGTCCAAACGGCATTCAAACGGGCATCATGGAGTCCTTATTTCGACAGCTATTACATCGAAAACGGTAAATATGTTGATGTTGGTTGTGGTCAGTTAGCGAAATTTTATTCGATTGTTAGTAGTAGACCATTTGCTATGCCACTGTAATTTGCCAACATTGTGTGCATTAATGTTCGACGAGATGAGTTATGTGCATTGCACCCTATTGTAGTCATTGGGCAGGTGCATGTCATAGAAACTAGATACACCTCTCCTAGTGAGAATTAATCTATGAAAAAGCAGGTCGACTAGAATACTTTACACGCTGAGCACGTATCGGTTTGGTCGGAAAGGACCCCCATAGTTTTCTCCTTAAAATGTACCTGTATCATTGCGATGACAAGCATCACAATTCTTCTTCTAAATCTGGACAAGTGAGATTGATATAGTGTATGAAATATTGGGTTCCGCTAAACAAAATAATCATGGTGTCGATTCCGTAAATTATCGACGTACTTTGTTTTATTCCTTGTTAGGTTAACAATATATATATATTGAATATTGAAATTACGAGAAAACGTCAAAGGCGAAGAAAGAAGTTTGAAAAAAGTAAAAGCTGACAACGCTATGCTCCGTTTTAATATTTCTGTATGGATTTCTTCATTCCACACGCAAAGAGAGAGAGAGAGAGAGAGAGAGAGAGAGAGAGAGAGCAAGCAAGAGTGAAAGAGATACTAATAGCAAATAATAACGGAACGAACGCACTTCATAAAAACATTTTCGAATATTAGAGTGAATCGTTGACAGTTACTGCTGTGTTACAGTGTTCTGGATTACAAGTGCTCTCACCGCGTGGACATTTTAGAAGGGAACTGGTACCCTGTCCTTTAACTTGGATGGCACAAGCAATCCTAGATAATTATGACTCTTAGCGTATGATAATTGAACATTATTTCTGTCAATACTGATCACCAACACCCAACCACCAATACCTCATCCATCACACCAAGAGTAAGCATACCTAGCTCCCACCGCAGTGCTACGCATACATGAAGTTTGATGGTGGCTGTAATAACGAGTTTTACAAAAACATTCACGGACACTTTTGACATGCACTAAAGAACGCCATAAAAAAAAGCTAAATTAATAATAATTAAAAAAAATAATAAAAATCTAATTTTCCAGTTAATTCAATTCAATTACATTTAATTCAAATAGGCACAGGAATTGTCATACTAAATCGTTCACATACACTTTTATATTAACATTTACTTACAGCCAACTGACCTAAATTACGAAAACAATTCACTATAATGCCGTCTTACGTTTTCGGAAAAGGTGAGGGGCCTGACCTTCTGAAATAGCGTAGGAGTGCAGTTATCCATGCACCCTTCATGTCTTGAACTTACTTTTCTCTTTTTTTCCTGTTCCACCATCTCTTCCTCCTTTGTAAGGAATTCTTTTTTATCATGATACAATCCTGGAATAAATTTGTTCATCCTAAACTCTTCCTCACCTCCCTTTCGGCTCGGTGATCTGTCATCTCCCCGATTCCAGGTGACTGTCGCCACAGACCACATTTCCCTGCTGGTTTCCTCCATCTTATTTTCTAACACACCATCCTTTCACTGTAAATGACTGTCCCTCATCCCGCCCACTAACAGTACACTCCAACTCACCTTCTATGTATGTCACATAGGAGTTTATGTAGCATCCGTCTTGTTTGCTTGTTTGCTTGTGCCCCGCCTAATTAAGATTTGCTTCCTTTTGTTTCCCAATCCTACAGCTCACACTGGCAACATTGTGACGGAAAAATAATTGTGGGATGAAGCGGTGACTCATCCTAATTATCTTCCAAGACTGAATCGATCGCAGAAGCCCTATTTCGGTCGGTCAAACGGTCAATTAAATCAAACACCAAGCTGTTGGTGTCAATTGAAACAAAGTACAAAGAGTTGTGACGGAAGGCATATTTTCTGATATCAATTTTATGCGATCAAGGTCGATACTTGCTTCAAATGACCACTACAATTAGTGTTCCTTCAAAAGAAAAATCAAGATCAAATGTTAGATTGTAGTTTATCTTGTATATGCAACAAACGTCTGGTAAAGTCATACATGATACCAATCATATATAGAATACAAACATCCAAGGCGTTTGTCCTGATAGCAAGTTGTTTGTTCCTGTAGTGATATCCACCTAAGCTAAATGATCGCTTCTACTTGTTGTTTGTGTTTGGATACACATGCCATGATATGATAATACACATCTTAGTTTGATGGCAATTATCTGGTCTTACAGGTTGCTATGGGATTAGAGTAGTATAGAAAGCGTAAATCCCTTGCTATTCAAGGAGGGAAAATGAAGGGTTAATGAGGTATGTAACGGCTTGTGAAGTTTTGTGATAATGGGACCCCGCGGAAGTGCTGTTTTTTCATGTTCTGTATTTTTCCCAATACTGATCACACGCCCTGGGTCGGACCTGGTTGAGATGGATAGCCAGGCAGCGAAACAAGCATTTCCGATCGGTGTACGGACCATAAACCCCACTCACTAAGGCGTGCATGCCTTGTCTGTTTTTCAACCAGATGGATGGGAGCGCCGATAGGGTGGTCGGTCATTTTAGTTACGTAAAACGTAACATTTGTCGTCATCTCCACCTGCCATTTGGTGTTGGGGTGTTGTTGTCGGGCTCATTCCAAGCTATCCAAGCTTTCTAGTTGTTCCAGTACCGTGTCCAGGGACGGCCGATCCGTAATGGCGAAGGGCTGACCGAACACGAGGGTATTGTTACTGGGGTAAAAGTACCGGAGCTGGTCTGTCTCCTTATGCCGTAATACAGAACCAAGGGTGAGATTTAATTTGAAGGCTGTAGCTTGGTCCTCGAAAATAGTATAGGCGTAGTGGAAAAGACGGGTGTTTTCCTCTAACTGGAAATTGTACAATTACAACACATATAAGGGAAGTGGGAAGAGGTGCCGACATACTGACTCAGCCACATGACTTCACAGTATAGTCCTCCGGTTAACCTATTCTAAAGCACATATCAAGAATCTAACGATTCGTGATATGTGTTGTATCTCGGGTACGCTTTTATTGTACCTGTTCATGTGGCAACTTGGATGATATGACCACACGGCCCCTAGCACTGGCATAAGCGGTAAGTCCAATATAGGGCGATGGCAGTGAAAACAGTGCCGGATAGTAGACCAATGACGTTGGTAGATTGTACGCACAGCTCCCTGTATCGGCAATACTTCTATGGGCGGTTCGTCAGGATCTGTGGTAAAATTTCCCTCATCAGTGGGGTCTGCATTCCTGGCGAGCGGTGATCGTTCTTGTTGCATTATTGGAATGGTCAGTACTCTAACTTTTGCACTCAGATCACCACTGGTGGCCGTATACTCTGTGTCGTGTAGATTATTCGTAATACTGCGTGAGAGGGCTTCACCTGAACTTCGTGGAAATGAATACAAATCTCGAAAACTGTCCCTCTTTATATATCCGCCCACGCTCTGAAAAAAACCGACGATCGACCAACGTCACCCACGTACTAACAACGTTTTTACTATTCACCAATCACAGACGCGCAAAATCCATGTCATGCTAACGTACGGGATGACCTATAGCGACGTTGGCCAAACGTACCGACGGCCATCTTCAAATTCGCCATCTTCGACTAACGTAGGCCCAACGGTATGCGGCCGCCGACTGGGCTATTGACATTGTATATATTCTGTGAGCGGTCTCATTTAAAAAAAATGGGATATATAGAAGTCTCGTTAATTAAAAATATTTGTTTGACCCCATAAAGATATGAGTGTTCAATAATAAAAAAAGGGAAGGGGTTTATACCCGGGGAAGTCTCAATTCTAAAAACAATAGGGAAGGGGGTAGGGAGGGGGAGGGGGACTGTTTACCCCACGTGACCTACAGCAGGACAACAACATTTTGTAGCAAAAACAGTGCAAAACTTCTATTAAATTTAGCGCCTTAGCAAAAAAAGGAAAACTTTAGGCAACTAATATCATTAGAAAGTTTACTTATCGGGCTTTTCAGATGTGGAGTTTGGTAGTAACATGACCCGTGATTTGAAATGAAAGATTGAAATCCGAGTGGTAGTGTCAAAATCACGTTTGAAGTCAAATCCGGTGCGAGGTCTTTCCGCTCACATGGTTGGTAGTATTGATGCAGAATTGGGTTTTCCGGGATAAAATTTGTGAAAGAGGAATTTACACCCAAAATACGGAACATCCTGATCAGATGGCTCTAGGTGGGCCCTACTTGATACACGTGGGTCGTGGGGTAGAATACCAGGGTAGTTTGGAATGGAAATGACTTAACGGTGTGCATCCGCAGTCTAGTGTAGCGAAAGAGGGCATTGAATTTCTCCTTAATAATATCTATGTGAAATTTGGCAACACAATATATCAGCAGCATATAGGTATTCCAATGGGTACTAATTGTGCACCCCTGTTGGCTGACCTATATCTGTTCTCTTATGAATATGACTATATGCAGGCGCTTTCAAAAACCATTCAAAGCCCGTTCCTTCTCATTCACTAAACGCTATATAGACGATCTTCTCGCTGTGGATAATCGCTATATAAATGACGCAGTGAAGGATATATATCCACCTTCACTGGAGTTGAAGGAAACTACAGATAACCCTACAGGCACATCATATTTAGACCTGTATCTCTATAAAAATGAAGCGGGCCTTCTCTCTCGTCGACTGTATGACAAAAGAGATGATTACAATTTCGACATCGTAAACTATCCCTTTCTGGACAGTAATATTCCAGTGGGACCTGCATGTGGCGTATACATATCACGCCTAGTAGCATTTGCTAGATCCTGTGTTAAATGTGACGATTTTAATCAACGTCACAAAACCTTGTTGCAGAAACTTATAAAACAGGGCTACACCACCAAGCGCTTCCACTCAAAGTTTCTCAAATTTGGCGATACATATCGCATGCTGATAGCAAAATACGAACGTAGCGTGCAAGGTCTATGGGGCTACGTTTCGTAACATGTGTCTAATTCCGCTTAACCCGGGGCTAGGGGCCGTATGAGCCCATGTACTTCAACATCCTCATGGTACTCATATGAACAGTCACAATCAAAGCGTGACTGAGATACATCATTCTTAGATGACGACTTTGCAACGAATATTATGGATTAAGAATACTGATCAGCGATACGGATTTGATATTTTTGGAACATCATGATGTCTTGCCGGCATCATTGAAAACTGTTGACCGCTTCTCTCTTGCAGCAAACAAGCCTATGTTTATGTATACTATGATTGTCTTTTTGAATTTGGTGCTAATAATGTTATATGGAATATGGAATAGGTCTTTGGATTATGGACGCGGATATTCTCTAATGGACGACGGCTGAATTATGAATGACGGACCAGACGCTTGTAATTTAAGGGTGAACAGGGGCGCCATGCTGGGGCAAAACATGGCGAAGAGGGTCTCCGCTTGAAGCCCGACAGGTTTGCACTGCGATGGATGTGGTTTTGACCAGTTTCGTCATGATGCACATGCGCAGTCGTGGATTAGTAAAGAAAAAGAGCATGGTAGTGTTGATGAACCATCCTGGGTCAACATATCTTTGAAGCCCTTTTGGTGTAGTCTAAGATTAGGAAGTTCTGGACTGGAAGTGACGTGATGGATACACATGCATAGTCCAGGAATAGTAGCGAAAGACGACATTGTAAGGATACACAGCAGCCTGCTGTGGTCATTTATGTGCCATACGGCGTCACCATAGATCGTTAAGGGTTTGACATTGAATCTCTGGTTATGTAGAATACTGGACTGGTCTTGACTGGAAGTGACGTCATGGTGCGCATGCGCAGTGGAGGAGTGACGATCGGACATGTTCGCCTTTGCTGATGATAGAAGTTATTAGGGGGAATGATGACGTCGCAAGACTATGGGAATAGGGACAATATAAAAAAGTAATATCGAAGACCCTCTCTTATCATTCGATTAATGGAGAGGTCGCATGTTGGGAACAACCGTTTGAAATTTGACCCCGAAATTCGGGGTGATTGAATTTTGATAGGGGAGTTACATTATTAGAGGGATTACCGTAGTCTGGAATTGCAATTACTCACGTCATTGAAGTCACTGAAATGTAAAATGTATATTCAACTTTTCAGTGATTCTCTGATCAAATGAAATTGCTCTGCATAAGCAAATAGTTTATATGGAAATGTATCAGTATGCTTTGATTCTCTTTTTTGTAAAAAATAACATTTCATGATTTTGGCAAAAAAGGCACACATGCTGATATTCGCGTTTATGTACTGAACATTCTTTTTTGAAAACCATCGAATTTGTACGTTTTTCTCCAATCCACACCCTAGTTACGCACACTGTGTGACTACACAATAATAGCTTCATCGCGACACCCTCTGTGACACTCCGGTCACTAGATAGCCCAAACACGCACATCACCACAATGTAATTTTTCGCTTATACGCCTCAACCACGCATGCGTATCATGACATCACTTCCGATCCTAATCTACCCAATGGTAGACTACTCCACAGGGTTTTCGATACGAACTCCTGCAGACCGTAGCTTGACCCATGGTGGTCCCTTACTCGCTCAAACACACCCATGCGTATGCCTTAGAATCCCCTCTTTCCCTACTTCTCAATTGCACATGCCCACGATTATGTCAATTCCGGTCCGAATCACACAGATCGTAATCTACAACACGAAGGCTTCAATATTACACCCTGCACGGCCGATTTAGAGCAAGGACGTTCCCTTAATCGCTCAAATACGCCCCTGTGCACTCCTAAAATGTTCTCTTTCGCTACCACTCCTCGACTGCTCATGGGCAACATGAACCTTTTGGTCGCGTACTCCACGAGAGTTTCAAGACAAGATCCGGGCTTCATGACATATTAGAACCCAGGATGGATGGGTAACAGGGTGCTGTACTGGCTGGGCTGAACTGTGAGCATTCTCTTGTTCTGGCACATGTAGGTACCGTCGTGATATGACTGAAACAAGGTTGAAAACGACGTTAAACCCTACTACAACCACTCACTCACTCACTCACTCAGGATGACCCAAACAATCCCTTGTGCCTCCTAAAATGCTCTCTTTCGCTACAACGCTTCGATTGCACATGCTCACCGTGACGCAATTTCCAGTTCAAATGATCATAGTCGTAGTCTGTCGCACGAGATCAGAGCTTCCATGACCCATGTAGACCAACTAGTGCCCAACTAGCCCGATTGGACGCTCTTCTCGCATTTTTGGAGTGTAATGTCCGATTTTCTGTATTTTCCCATGAAAATTCTAGATTTGCATCCTTCCCAACAATCACGTGACCGGAAGTTATCTCGCACCGGAAGTAACGTTATCAGTGACGTAACGTCATAACAATCGTTTTCCTTCCACAATTTTCCTCCACAAATAAGAAAAGATTCACGCTTCCTATACTACTGGGCTGATTGCCACCTAAACGACTATTTTTGAAGAATGTTATTCGGCAAATATATATATCATTCTGCGAAAATTTTGGTTGAAACTTGTTTCTCGGAATTCTTATTTTGAAATAAATGAAACATTATATTTTTAATGCTGTATTTTCACCTCATGCACAGTGGACAGACTGACAAAATACATCAGCTTCCGGTACGACGTATTTTATCCATTCAGCCCAAGGTACCGATTTCCTCTGTCCGAAATGTTCGGAGCAGGATCGCCAGAGTCTGCTGACGCCATCATCGACACAGCCTATACAACCTATATATTCAGTGGTGAAGATCTGTTTGTTAGCGTGCGCAATGCCACACCAGACGAATACGGTGTACTAGCTGAAAGTTTCAAGTGGAAGACTTCCAACACCTCGTGGCGTCTTGTGCCCGATGGACTAACGTCAGCGTCTACCACGCAGGTCAACACCACATTTCTGCTATTTGTGGGAAGTGAGTTCTATCTGCTGGATAGTGTGAATAACACCTTGCTCTATGGTGGCCCAGTCTGCGCCGATACTGATTGGATAACATTTTATCTGGATTAACATCCAAGTTACTTAGGAGTTAATGACCGCCTTAGTGAATATTATCGTGTAGTAATTTGTTTTTTTATGAGGTCTAAAACTAAACATCGAAAAATTATTACACGATAATATTGACTAAGAAAGCCATTAACTCCATTCTAACATGCACAACGATAAATATTTTCTCATTTCAAAAGCGGAATGGCAAATTTTCTGCAAACTTATCCCGTTTGATGCGAGTATTTGCAGGCCATGCTCGCGCGTGCTGTTCGTTCAGGAGCTGCAGCTGTGTTAACTCCACCCACTACGCAGTGAATGAACCAATCATCGGTCAGCTTTGTAGCAATGCGTCACAAGAATGAGACATCACTAGTTCGGCACTTGAATGAAACAGATCACAACAAACAAATAAAGATGATCGTGTGATTATGTCCGTATGTTTTGAGGTCTGAACCAATCAGCGCACGACTATAACGTGGAGCATGTTAGAATATATTATATTATCAAGAGGGAATCGAGTAACCTTGATAACCTTGAGATGAATGATCAAACTCAGATTTAGCAGATAAGTTCAAACGTAATTATTAAAAGTTATAACTGCAAATAATTATACTCTGTGTCAAACATGAAATTTCAATTGCTATAACCACAGAAAATCTTAAATGGATTAAATGTTGTAATTTACATTTTGGTGTGTTAATGTTTCAATTGTGTGCTTGTTAGAGGTCTTAACAGTAAATTACGAATACTCGACGCAGACAGATTGACGTTCTGTATAACACCTTCACTGATCCTCTTGTCTCTGTGGTATGTGGCGTAGCTCAGTGGAGTAGAGAGTTCTCCTTGCTTGTCAGGCGATTGTTGTTATATATGGCGTAGTTTCTAGTTCCACCATGTCACTTTTAATTTTTTAAATTATTGTGTTCTGTGTGATGTAAGAGAAATACTTTCCAAAGTAAACCGTTGATATCGCCTACATTAGGACAAAAATGATTGCCGGTATTTGTTTTAGCAGCAACTTCCTAGTTAGATAACAAACAACTGTTATTTTTACCGATAGACTCACTGTCCAATATGATATAGCCGGTCGTCTAGGATACGTTCTGACGTTTGAGGTATCTCTCCATAATCCAATTTGTGAGAATAATAGAATTCAGTTATTCATAGTATTACAGGATGCTAAGTTGGTCACTAACTTCGTGCCCAGATATAAATGGTTAAAATGTCGAAATGGTAATCGCCTCTCTTGTTGTAAAGTTTGCAAAGTGCGACAGTAAACCCTGTTCATTTCCATAAAGATATCTATACATATCAGAAAGATCATGGAATTTCCCACCTCTTGCATATCGCTCCAAAAAATATATATCACGTCAGATATATATATATATAAATCACGTCAGTTGCATAGGCCTATATGATGGCCCATTTATACCTCCACATTCACAGAAAGCGCCGCCTTCAAATGGATTATACCAAAGACATCGTCTAGGTGTGTAACATTTGGTAAACGAGAAGAAACGTGTTTTAATAATTATCGCAATTTGATAGAACATATGTTGCCAAATTTGTCCTCAATGGAATACGTACATGCTGTTGGTATCTTCTTCCGATTGTCACAGATAGTACTATTATTAAGACCTTCAAGCAACTATATATCGACACAGAATCATCTTATGAATGATATCTCTTATATGTAATAAATCATGACATTAATATATCGCCGACCAGTTTTATTGAGGTTCAACACAATTAATGAATAATACAGTTTTCAGTCAGGTCATGATTACGGATGGTTGTATGAAGAGTAGAGCAATTCGATGTACATACATCATGTGTCAGTTTGAAGTGAGTGCTCATATAAGTGATCATGTATCCACATACATTCATAAACAAAACAAACTTCTAATATATTGGTCTATCATGAGCCCTAGTTAATATGAGCATTGTCTCATGCTTCTCGCGCTGCCTTCTCGAAAAACAACCAAACTACACACCCTGCAGTAGACATAAAAAATTGACAACTCGACGAAATTTCAGCATTTAATTAGTATTATTTCTATAATTAAAACGAAATTGAAGAAAGTATGTCTGAATTTTCGCTTTAAATTATGTCGGCAAATCAAAGATTTTAGGCACAAAAATCACTGGAAAATGTGCGGTAAGATATCGGACCGTACTGTACTTACCTTCTAGTGTCAAGCCGCGGTTATATTGAAGCTCCGAAACATGAACAGCATCATATTGTCGGCGTTGGATTTGAGGGCATGGACGCGTCACTATATTTCGTTGAAATGGATACTTGGAGCTCTTCTGTATTTAAACAATGGTTCCATCAAGAATCAGCATAGCTGCATCAGCAACCCATGTACTGATGAGCTGGATAGCGAGGGTCTCTGGCATGTTCCTCAATAACTTGTATCCTTGAACTCCAGGTCATGGTAATAATAGGCATCAATCCCCCAGAGAGCTTGTCGCAAGTGGCGACTAACTGGGGCACCAGTGGGGTTCCCATGTGTGAAAAGGAATAGTTCCCCACCCATGGGGTTCCGGGTGTTAAAAGTAATAGAACCCTATCCGTGTGGTTTTCGGGTGTGAAAAGGAATAGGAACCAAACGTCGTGATATGACTGAAATTCTCATTAATAATATCTATGTGAAATTTTGCAATAAAATATATCAACAGCATATAAGTTTCCCAATGCTTACTAACTGTGCACCCCTTTAGGCTGTTCTCTTATGAATACGACTAAATGCAGTCGCTTTCAAAAATAGATAATTTCAAAGCACGTTCCTTCTCATTCCCCAAACGCTATATAGACGACATTCTTGCTCTAGAAAATCGCTATAAAAATGACGGAGTGAAGGATGTATATCCACCTTCACTGGATTCGGAGGAAACTATACAGATAGTCATAACGGCACATCTTATTTAGACCTATATCTCGATAAATATGAAGCGGGTCTTCTCTATTGTCGACTTTACGACAAAAGAGATGATTACAATTTCGACATCGTAAACTATCCATGTCTGGAAAGTAATATACCAGAGGAAACCACATATGACGTATACATATCTCGCCCATTAGTATTTGCTAGATCCTATGTTAAATGTGTTACAAAACATTATTGCAGAAACTTATAAACCAGAGCTATTTCACCAAGCGCCTCCGCTTAAACTTTTTAAAATTTGGAGATAATATTGCATGCTGATAGCAAAATACGAGTGTAGCGTACAAGATCTATGGCGCTGCGTTACGTAATTTGAGTCAAATTCCGCTTAACGCAATGCTACTGGTCGTATGAACCTATGTATTTCAAACGCTTTTGGTGTCTATTTTTGAAATATTGTTGTGGTAGAGAAATCTTTAATAGCAAATGTCTTTCGTCCTATATTGTCTGAAACAAACACAAAGAACAATTAACGATATCGCACGCTAAACGATACCCATGTTTGCGTTTGACTTGAGAAATGTTCAGACCATGCAATGTATTTACGTTTAACGATCTGCAAACAATGGATACTAGAATTCGCACAGAAAATAATGGGTAAGGCATAAGCGTACACATTGTCCATTGGTGTGTGAAACACTAACGAATTGAATATTTTTGACGAACATTCTGGCACGTATTTATGATCATCTCTGCTCTGTAAAAAATACATGTAGTTTTGGTTGCAGATGCACTCTATAGTAAAAACTCATAAAATTAATAAAATGTACTCTTATTATTGCAATTACAAGCATAACAATTCGTCTGCTACATTGAAGTACACTGCCAGAATGTTTGGGTATAGACGTGACATACCCAAAATAGTTGGGTCAAAAGAACCCAAAATGTTTAGGTCAAAATGTAATTTGACCCAAACTCTTTGGGTCCGTCACGTCTCTACCCAAAAATATCTGGGCAATCTGATCCAATCCTTCTGACAGTGTAGGTAGAGTGATAAAGTGCATAAACTACTTGGAAAAACAAACCTGCTCTGTTCAACAAAATAATCATGGTGTCGAATCCCATGAATTCCCCATTTCCCCCATTCCCCATTTTGAAATTACGAGAAAACGTGAAAGGCAAAGAAAGAAGTTTGAAAACATTAAAATCTGCCAACACAACACACACAAAAACCCCCACAAAAAACCCCATTCACATACATTAAAACTTAGTCAACAAACCGAATTCTTCCAAATAACCTAAAATACAGTCTTCTTTTATCCGACTAAAAAGATCTTCTGAAGCAGCTCGTGATAAAAAGAATTTCTTACAATTTTAAAATCTATACAGTCGATCAGAATATGTTTCACTGTGAGATCTTCGTGGCATGGAATACACCTTTGGGCTGGTTCATTTTTTGTGGTAAATGTTCGTGAGTTAATCGGGTATGGCCTATTCTACATCGGCTGATTATGGCTTGATCGAAGCGTTTCTGGCTACTCAGATGGATATATCCTACAGTTTTTTTAAACTCGTGAAGTTTGTTATTATCCACAGCTTCCCATAAAGATTGAAACAGCTTTCTCATGTAAGCACAGATAGAGGGTCTGAAATCGCTATATAGAATTCCAGCAGGAATCAACCTCATCATCTAAAGCTGCCTTAGTCATTTCATCAGCTTCAGTATTTCCTTTGATGCCAACGTGGCTGGGCAACCAACAAAACACAAAATCAATCTGTTGATGAAATCTACGATCATATTATTGTAGAATGTTAAAAATGGTGAGGTGAGTTGAAGTTCCACTCTCAATCGCTTGAAGGCATAACAGTGAATCTGAGAATATGACATATTTTCCTCCAGTAGTGGACCCAATACCTTCTAACTCTAACAATAGAGGTTTGGCTTCGACAGTGAAAATCGAACTTTTACCTGGAAGTCGACATGTTTTAGTTTCGGAACTAAAGATAGTATCACACGCTACTCTCTGAGCAACTTTAGAACCATTTGTATAAATAGCTTGATGCGATTTGTATTTTTCTCTCAATAGACCAAATTGGCTCGTGTCTGTCTTTTTATATTTCGTCATTGTAACAAGAGAGATATACTAATTACAAATACTAACGGAGTTAATCAAAACAACTCAGTCTGAATACCGAATATTAAGTTTGTGTTAACCTTCAGAATGTTTTAATGACAGTTATTTGGAGCTGATGTTGATATCAACCCGCCTTTAATTTGGATGGCGCATGCTTCATAGAAAATTATGCTCTCCCGACTCTTTGCGCATGACAATTTAACATTGTGTTTCTCATCAATGATCACCAATGTCCACAAACACCGATACGTCATCTAACAACATAAGAATAGCAAACAAATCTAGCACCCTCCATCGTGCTATACATGTAGTTGGATGGTGCATGTAATAGTTTTACAAACATACACGGACACTTTCGACATGCATTAAATAACCTCATGTTTTAAACAAAGATAAATTAACAAAAAAAATCTGACGTAATCAAATCTTCAAGTTGATGGGCTCAATTACATTTAATTCAAACAAATTTACACTTTGATACGAATATTTACTTTTATTATATACTTGGTGATGAGATAGTGAAAATTATCAACTGAATAAAAGCGATATTTTCATTGCAGTGATGATAGCAAATATATCATCACTGTGATGATATGACAAATGACGTCACAAGAAGCGATATCGATTTTAGCGCACAAATACGTCACCATGGTCACAGAGATAGGGAAATTGACCGACATTCCACCAGGTTTATGTGCCAAAGGAAAATAAGTCAAATATTTGGGAAGGATTTGTCTATTATTATGCCTTATGATGACCAAATTACGACAGGAAATAAAACAGAAATCGACATAAAATGAATAAGAAATACTCGGAATGACGACAGTAGGACCGCTGGTCACGTATGCGTGCACATACACTCCCACACAGCGACACTGACTGACCAGAGCAGTGCAGAGTGCAACACGAACTAGCGCGGAATCGTAGATGGTAGATACTTCATGTAGGCAGCTATTGTCTGTGTCTTTGTGTCGCTGAAAAGGCACAAGTCTAGACACATTGTTGTCCCCAGACTTGGCTATTGTATGCATTGTCTGGTGATTCTTACATGGTGTATGAACCAGTCGAACGATAGAAATTGGGTCATATCACGAATATATCGCACCAAAGTTGATGAGAAAACACGTAATTCAACGACAGTGAACTCTTGTCAGTGAGCATTCATTCACATTCTGACCAAATTACAACGATAACTTCGTAAGCCAACACCACCGTCGAAGCTCCGCACAGTAACAACGATCGGTAAATCTAAATGATCTGGTTATAACTTTTCGTAACCATTTGATTTTGCTAATAGAAAACTGTGCTGTTTGGGTAGACATGGACGGAATTAAGGGCGAAAACAGATTTTATTTGAATTGAGAATATTCCAAACAACGAGAAGCACCATGTTCAACCAGAGAGTTCAAAGAGAACAGCGCCCCAGTCCTGCCTGAGTCAGTGAGTGTAGACAGCGAGACAAGCTCGACTCGGCGCACGATCGACCGTGCTTGTCTGTTGAAGGGGGTTGACGGGACTGCATGAAAATCGTTTATTTGGAGGACAAAGCTAACGAAATTCGTTAGATCTCCTAGATGGTGGTATCAATACCAAAATTCTACCACAGTGAAAGAAATTCGCAAAGCAGATGTAGCACGTGCGATTTGTTGATAGCAAGGTAGTCCGTGAGTGACGTCAGTGTAAAGGTATTCAATGTCTCATGTACATTCAGTCAAAAAGCCCCACAAAATCGCAAGTATTTTAATATTTCCAAACATCCAGAATAAAGTAGTACAAGAGACCTATATAATAAAAAGAAAATCAACTGTTTCTTGACGAATACCATAAATATTTCATCTCGTGGGAAGAGAATATTGGTATTTTCACTCGTTAACCCTCTCCAGGCGCGCGTTGCAAATTAGCAACAGCTCATTAGCCAATCAGCTATTTATCCATGAATATGGTTTTTCATGTTATATGTATTTAGGTAACACTGAAGGACATTGTTGCTCTTTTGCAACCTAGAGTTCATACTCAGCTCACCAGGTGGCGTAGTTAGAATCCTTTCAATATGGCAGCTTCCATGTGAGAAGAAATCTGGTTGTGCACTTGCCGAATTAAGGTAAATATCACAAGAACCCTCTGTCATAATCAATATTGTACCGCATAGGTAATAAGAGGAATTAGTATAGATAGAGTAGATGCTGTATAATAAGTAAAATTGTTCATAGTTATTTTCCCAGAAATTGTTTTTTTCTGTTGTTGCGAATTTGCAACGTTTGACCTCAGGTGTCCTATTAGTTGTTGCATATTTGCAACATTTGCCCAGTTGTGAGGTGGCCTCACTGCTGTAAAGGGAGATTTTGATCCCACACAACACGAATTTCAAACCTGTTTCGTCTTTATAGCAACTTTCATATCAAATGACTTATTTATAAAGACATAGAAAACTGTATTTTTCTTTTTTGGGAAAAATTAAAACTTGTTGCCTTTGATGTATAGCTGACTTTTATGGCTAACGTTGCAAATTTGCAACGTTCCCAGAATCCTTTGCGGGCAGCAGGTGAAATTTTTTTTTTGTGAAATTGATTATATTTGGCCAAGGGGATCATTTTCTCATAATATCAGATTTTTCCTTCCGGTAGAATTAATTCGGTCCTGAGAGGGTTAATGTGCCACTCATAAAATTACAAATTTTTTCACCCCACTCGATGAAACATGGCAGTGTGACTAACGTCACAGGACCTACGAAGTACAGTAGGCATTAGGACTCGAACGCGAACTGAACTCTTGGAAATCCCCACCCCCAGTTGAAATCCTGCCTGTATTAAGATGGGCACCGCCCAAGTCAGAATCGCCAGTGATTTTCATCAAAAATCACCAGAAATTTTCATCAAAAGTAGGTCAGCTCAGAACTTGTTGGTAACAGTCTCCTAATGCGCCTTCATTCCAAAATAAATAACGATCGCCGATTTAATTTTACAATTTTTTAATTAAAGGAAACAGATTGAATAATATAGGTTCAGTAGATTTCAAGCTTTACGTGTGAAAATACATTTACATCTCTTTAATGGTTTTCAGTGCCCTTGTACAGGATCAAAACAACTTTTTGAATCACATTATTTTCCCAACAATACAACAAATTTTATATATAGTACATTGTACTATAGTAGAAAGGTAGCATTTATGTAGTTTACGGTAATTCAACTCAAGCAGTCCACAGAAAATACACGGCACATTCTTGTACTCCCAGCCTTATCACATTTGATGGCATGTTTAGCGGGCTGTTTAATGTCTAAGCTAGGAAATGTTCCAGGGTAGTTGACAGGCATGCAATAAGATACTATAGTATCTGCTATACAGGAGGGTAAGGGTTGTGATGGGGGCGAATTAATAGTGGGTGATTTGACTTCAATAAAAAACAGCATTGAAACACATCAGTAAAATACATCAAACGTGCACATGTATACATGGCTGTTTTGGGAGTTCAACTCAACAGTTTGTTTATGTGTATATTAATATTTCTACATTGCCTAGAAATAACTACAGACTTGTACTACCTGTACTTGGAGGAAATATTAAAAAACAATGAGGAAATTATTAAAGACTTATATTCACCTGTGACACCCTCATACATGTATGCACTGATGAAGCCAAATATTTAAACACACACACGGGGGGGGGGTTAAATGTTCTTGATTTAGCTCTACCAAAAGACACAAGAATACTAGAACATATGTAATAATACCTACTAAAAGTATATTGGATCATATTTAGCTTTATCCACCACCTGCAGCATAAACAAGATATCTGAGGGCAATTATTATGTGTTTCTTCATTGTGCTTGTGCAAAATCTGAATATCTGAGACTGTATGCAGTGTGAAGGGTTACCCTAGAGGACACCGACCACTGTAATTTGATGTGACAAGCAGCACCAGTAGAAACCAGCCTTATCTCAGTGGGCTTGGATATAAATCACTGTTAAAAACCACAAGGCTCGGATAGAGCCCCTCTCTGTGTTTGTTCCAAGGAGTAAGTGACAAGCCTTAATGACTTTTAAATCCACTGATAAGGAGGTCCCCTGGCTTCATGGTCATAAAAGGAACATGATACTGTTAAAGGCCACATGGATGGTATGTATCTATAACAATATACTGAAGTGTTAATTATAAATCTAATTTTAATCAGAATTATTTCAGATCAGAACTTGCGGGTAACAATGCCCTAATGCACGTTCATGCCAAAAATCAAGGTTCTAATGTCAACGGTTCTCCTTATTTTGCCGACGAAAGGATTCGGATGGACTGACTCACTCATTACCGGACAATTTGCGATCTGTAGCCTACTTCGTAGGAATATTTATGGTATTCATCAAGAAACAGTTGATATCCTCTATATATCCAACTGGCATAAATTACGAAAACAGCGTACTATAGAGTGCTGTCTTACTTTTCCCGATAAAGTGAACTTGTGAAGACCTGGCATTCTGAAATACCGTAGTAATACATCTATCCGCCCTTCCTGTTCTGGGCCTACTTCTTTCTTTTCTTCCAAGTTCAACCACATCTTTCTACTTTTTTAAGGAATTCTCACTCTGCGATTTGAGCATTGGCGATTTAACATCCTGACCCCACATCCCCTTCGACTCGATGAAATCCTATCTCCCATTCCAGGTCATTGCCTCCACAGACCGCATAGTCCATTTCTCTGCTGGCTTCCTCCGTCTTATTTCCAACACACCGCTCTTCACCAGTAATTTCTATCGCTCATTTCGCCCCGCTCATCGTGCACTTCATCTCCAACTCACCTCCCATGTAGCCCTTGTTGACGTGACCAGGTGATGCTCACGCCATTGCGTTGGAGAAACGAAGCTATAGCGTGCGAGCAACAACAACATTCAATTTCATGTAATTCGACAGAAATAGATATTTAAAACGTACACACACACAAACTACTCACGAAGGCACAGGGGGTAGAAAAAAATAAGTGACTCGGGGTTGTTGTTGTTTCTCGGGACAAACATAACGTCCTCCCTGCTCAAGTCCGTGAACACGTGTTGTTTTTGCGGAAGCCCGAGACTCTCCCCAAGAGGTTTACCAAAAATGCAAACCGCACACGTGTTCGGCAAGACACGCTCGTCAATTGTCAAGAACATGTACGCTGCAAGTCCCATAACATGCTGACACACACGCACTCTTGGAAATATTCCTTTTCGGTGTCTCGAGTTTAACTGAAATCAATTCGGAGAAATTTGAAATTATCAGAAATTTGGTGCATACCCATGCAAATGAAAACAAACCATGCGCATGTTCAAATAGAGGTCAACAAAATGTCATATGGTAATATAGCGGCATAGACGATTGATTGTTCTCGCCAGCTTTGTACTGTATCGAAAATTATTTGGCAACCAAGACGTTTTGTAATTGTTATAGTCAAATAATACTCGTCAAATTTGGGGAAATGGAGTCTTAATTATTAGAATCCCCCGGGGGAGTATTTCCCAGGATCCTGTAGACGACCATCTGTCCTCATCGTAAAGACATCATGCGCATATCGGCCCTGTACCATAGGAGAGAAACCACCGACAATCCACTTTGGAAAAGGTATGTTACAGACACTGACACATTATCAGGACACGTCTTTTCAGATGTGTTATCACTCCGCTACACGAATGATGTTTTCTTGGGAAAAGTTGATGCGTTTTTTGGCGCGTTTGGCTTGTTGTGCCCCGCCTAATTAAGATTTGCGAACCAATCGTACAGCTCACACTGGCAACATTGTGACGAGAAACTAAGTGTAGGATGGAGCGGCGATTCATCTTAATTATCTTCCAAGACTGAATCAGGCGGAAAAGCCTTATTTCGGTCGGTCAAACGGTCAATTATAACGAACACCCAGAGAGTTATGATGGAATGCATATTTTCCGAAATCAATTGTAAGCGATCAAGGTGAACATACCTCGTCCATAATTGTATCTTCAAGTGATTAATTGAATACCACTGCATTTCGTGTTCCTTAACAACATTCAAGTTATCAGAGTATAATTTGCATGATTTCCTCAACAATATAAGTTTATCTTTCCACACAACTGCAATCTTCTAAATGCTTAACCATATGTAATATTTGATTGGACATACGAGGGTGAGTGTGTGTGGTGAGCATCAATTTGGAAAATGTATGGCGTGGGGGAGAGGAGTTATGGTGAAAACATAATTCAAATGTTAGATATTATTTTTCCATGTATATGCAATAAACATCCGATCAAGTCATACATGATACCAATGATATGTGAAATATAAGCATTCCTATCCATGGAATGATATGATAATACACACCTTAGGTAGATGGCAATTCTCTCGTCTAAGAGGTTGCTATGGGATTGGAGTAGTAGAGAAAGCGTACATCTCTTAATTATTCATAGAGGGAAATCGAAGATGGAAAGTGATGGGTTTATGAGGTTTGTGTCGTGGCGTCCAGTGCAAGGTTACTTCCGGCAAAGTGACTGCCTGTTGAGGCCACATCCTGTACGAGGTCAATTTCGGTCATTTTATTGGTGGTGTGGATGCAAAACTAGAATTTTCCGGGATAAAATGTGGAAAATAGGAATTTATATCCAAACTATCATCCATTAAACATCCTCATTAAAAGGATCTAGATGGGAACTGCTTGGTCTACATGGGTCGTGGAGGGTCTCATTTTGAAGTTCTCGTGCGACCTATTGGCGTACATGCGCAGTCAAAGCGTAATAGCGGACGAGGGAATTATAGGGGTGAACAAAACCGCGTGCTTGGGTCCTCTGGCACCATCCTAAGGCCAAATATGACGAGGAGGATCTCGAATTGAAGCCCTCGAGGAATGCTGTACGATGGATGTGCTTTTGAAAAGAAATTACGTTATGACGCGCATGCGCAGTAGAGGAATAATAGAGAATGGCGTGTGTTTGAGCGATTGGGGATCATCCTGATTCAGATTATCGTGCGCAGGGGCTAGTTTTGAGGCCATTTAGGTGTAGTCTACGATTACAAAATTCTGGACTGAAAGTGATGTCATGGTGCACATGCGCAAATGAAGAAAAGTAGCGAAAGATTTACACAATGGCCTGTTTGTGTCATCAAACGTTATCAGTGAGGTAACGTCATAATCCTCATTTTCCCGCCACAATTTCTCTCCACGAATACGAAGAGATTTACGCTTTCTGATATTGGTTGAAACTTATTTCTCAAAATTTGGATCATGAAATAAATGAAACAGTTTATTTTTTTTGTACTTTCTATTTTCACCTGATGCACAGTGGATAGACTGACAAAATATATCAGCTTCCGGTACGACGTATTTTATCCATTTCGCCGATTATTTCCTCTGTCCGAAATGTTCGGAGCAGGATCGCCCGAGTCTGCCGACGCCATCATCGACACGGACTATACAACCTACATATTCAGTGGTGAAGATCTGTTCGTCAGCGTACGCAATGCCACACCAGACGAATACGGTGTACTAGCTGAAAGTTTCAAGTGGAAGACTTCCAGTACGTCGTGGAGTCTTGTGCCAGATGGACTAACGTCAGCCTCTACCACACAGGTCAACACCACATTCCTGCTATTTGTGGGAAGTGAGTTCTATCTGCTGGATAGTGTGGAAAAAAATGGAAAAAAATGCCGTTTTTAAAAATGACGTCACTGTGACGTCATCAAAGCGGCCATCTCGGATTTTGTCACATTTTCTGGTAGAGCTTGACCCAGGGGTATAGTGTGGTAAGTTTCCGCCCCCTAGCTCAAGGGGTATTATTCCACGACAGGTCCCAAAAAGCCCAGGCCAGATAGGGTGAATTGTGTGATTATTCGAGGCCAAAATAGTAAATCACGAATATTAGACTCAGACAGATTGACGTTCTATATAACACCTTTATTGAACCTCTTATTTCTGTGGTTGTTGATGTGGTTCAGGGGAGTAGAGTGTTGTTGTGTGGCCAGGCAGTTGATGTCATGTACGGGGTGGTTTCTAGTTTCACCATGTCAGTTTCAATTTTTTTTATTAATGTGTTCTGTGTGATGCAAGAGAAATACTGTCCAAAGATATTGTCTATGTTATAAAACTGATTGCCAGTATTTGTTTTTGGCAGCTACATGTATGTCCCAGTTGAATAACAAACAACTCTTCTTATTTCAAGACTGATACACTCAAGATGATATACCCGGTTATCTATGATACGTTCTGACGTTTAAGATGCTCTCCATGATCCAATTTGTGATAATAATAAAATTCCGTTGTCCGTAGTATTACAGGATGTTAAGATGGTCCATGTCCAAAAATAAATAGTTAACAATGTCGGAATATGAATCGCCTCTCTTGTCGTAAAGTTCTGTATATAGGTCTATATGATTATCCAGTTGAACTATCGATGGCTATATGGGCGTCGCCTGTAAAGGGATTATATAACATCGTCTATGTAAATTAAACTGGGATTAAATAACATCGTCTACGTGTCTAACGCTTGGTAAATGAGAAGAAACGGGCTTTACTAACTGTTAAGATATTGTCGTATTGATGGGAAAACATATGTTGGTCTGTCAAAATGGTTGCAAACTTTTTCCCACTGGAGTACATGCATGCTTTGCTATGTGATTTTTACTTTCAAATATATTACTATCAAGCAACTATATCAACATGGAAACAGTTAGCATATGAATGATATCTCTTGTGTGTAGTATATCTGAATAACAGCTCTTCACACTGTTATATAGCCGACCAGTTTTATTGAAGCTCAACACAAAGAATAGTCTCATATATGTCATGATTACGATTGGTTGTATGAAGAGTAGATCAATCCGATTTGGATACATCTAAACTTTCTATCCTATATCCGGAACGACAACTAAATTGAAAGCTGATACTCCGCGACTGTGTAGTTTTTCATACTGGCGTCATTTTGAGCGTAATTACAATTTCACCAAAAAATGTGTCATGGGTAAATTTAAAATGGCGACCAGGCGAGAGAAGTTATGTGTTCGGCATTTTTCTTCAAAATTCCTATTTTTCCTCGAGAAAAAGTGAAACAAAACCATTTTTTATTTCACATCAGATTACTATTTTCTAAGGTATCATACAGTTTTCGCGAAGGAAGCACACAAAGAAAATATAAGAAAAATCTTACCGGAAAATCGATCCAAAAATTCATTTTTGATAATGACGTCACTGTAACGTCATCAAAGCCGCCGTCTTGGAACTATTTTACATTTTGTGTAAGAGCTTCACCCAAGGATTTAGTGTGGTAAGTTTCAGTCCCATAGTTCAAGGGATAAGAAAAATATCAAACAAACAACCCATGTCAAGTAGGGTTAAAGTGAGTACCTATATAAGTGTTTATATGTATCCACATACATTCATTAAAAAAATGCTGTAAAAATACAGTGTTCATGCCCCAGTCATTCCAGGCACAAACAATCTGGCTAGTTCTGGATGGTACCCTTCACTTTTCTCCTATACTTACTGCATGGAGGACAAATTTGGAAATGGCTCGAATGAGGGTTGAACCTACGACTTAGAAGAACGACGCTGTACCAATTGAACTATCGACCACAGATTGCAACCAGGTCACATGCTATATGATAAATTTGCGTTAAATAGTCTTTCCAATACAGTGTTTCAGTTGTAAGCACCCCGTTAGTGTCACACTGAATACAATCTGAGACCGTGTAATCCGTTATAACGAATTATTAGATCCAAACAATAATTTCAAAGCTGTCTGCTATCCACAATACTATATGCGGTCTTGTTGATGCAATCCAACACGAGGACGCTAACTCGGGCAAATATGACATTTCTGACGCATGCGCATATTTCTGCTAGTATATACTGCTCCCGGGTTACGAAGAACCTTATCGTAGAGATCGAGATCAGGCGCGGGGTGTATGTGACTATGTTAAACAAAGTGTAACTGCTACCCGAAGACGAGAATTCGAAATTAACGATTTGGTGATAATCTGGCTCGAATATACGATAATTCCAAAACTATAATGTGTATATTTATCCTCCTCGTGATTCTTTAGTCAAAAAATGACCGATCATATTTAACAATATAGAAACTCTCCGTGATACAAGCGTCTAGTCCCTCATTCAATATTCTGCCGTCGTCCATCATTGAATTTCCGTGTCCATTATTGAACGACCTATTCCATGTTCCATATAACAGCTTTAGCACAAAACAAAAACAAAACAAAACAAAACAAACAGCAATCATAGTATACCTAGTTTCCTGCAAGGGAGAAGCAGTCAACAATTTTCAACGATGACGGCAAGACCATACTGAACTATAGATTGTAATTTCTGCTAATTGGCCGCTAGATGGCGCAGCGGTATATTACTGCACGCTTGGCTGAACACAGGTGCCAGTCGTCTTTTGACTGCCGCTTAAACGGTGTACGACCGACAGTGTATTGAGCCCGACTCAAGATTACACAGCATGGGGTCAATTGGGGTCTCCAGCTTACTCGTTAATTGTACAATCAACTCCCAATGTATCATCTTTAAATATATTTAACTCTGGTAGAATATCTGATCTTATAGACAAGCCTGTTACATACACACAAAAGGCATACGTTGGAGCAGATATTGGACATTGAATTTAAGCAATAAAACTTAGATGAAAGAATATAACAAAATATGCACTTCAAAACCGATGAATATTAATAATAAAATTGGTTGAAGAGAAATGTAACACTGTTGTATTATACATGTATTTTTACAGATTATGGCATTTCGACCTACCAGTTATAGTACAACGCTTGTGAAAATATGCAAGAAAAGTTCGTATAGATACCGTGTGAATTTCACTGAATAACACTTCCCTGTTCCAGTTTCAGTATTACGCCAACAAACATAAATCACAGCATTCTAATCAAGGAAGAGGAGTTCACACATTGTATTTGGCAACAGATACTCATAAAAAATTATAGTCTACGTTTTCAGGGTGGGATAAAGGTGTAAAAAAGCTGTGCGATATTGTTTTTGGTGTTGATCACATAATCATATTATGAAAATCAACCTTCCTGTCCGTAACGTTTTCGAAGCCGCAATAATGACAAGAACCCACGCTACATAATAATAGAAGGTTCAAGAGTTAAAAAACCAAGCTTTCGATTCTATTGTTCGACTTCATCCTTTGCAAACATAAAGTTTCTGAGTAAAACAAACCTCTCTGACTTTCTGAGTAAAACAAAACTCTAATGATTATATATTCTAAAGGCAAACGTTAAGACGGAAATGTGACAATACTTTAGGTGTTGATTATCTGGAGGATCAAAGAGACAGACCATAAAACCTGAGGCTGAAACTGTACATTGCCAGAGTGGCTTACAACCCTAGAAGAACCTGCACCACATCGCCTCGTGCAATACACAATTGTGATCCATGCTTAATCCGCCCAGCAGGTATCGTCACCTGTCACCAGGTCTCCGCGTTAATTGCCACCGACCGGCCCCCACTTAATCAGTCTAGCTGAACCCCTTATAGTGTCTTTCTCTAAAAATTAGCAAATTTTAAATTGAAATGGAAGCAAGAAGATATTTAATAATTAGACCAAACAAAGAACCATGAGATAGAACAGAATATGGTTTGTATAACGCCATGCTGGCAAATATCGTTGGCTGAACGGTGTTTTACCTATGAGCTACTTTCGGCTATTTCGTGAAAACCTATGCTAAGGTATAGGTTGAAAATGCAAATTGAACCCTCATTTTTAAATCAAATTGGAAGCAAGTAAAACATTTTCCATGGGAAAATAAAATAGCACATCGTATGGATATACTATTCGAAATTAAGTTAATATGCTGGCAAATGTTGTCACCCGAACAGAAATGCTTGATTTTCAGCTTCGAAAAGCATGGTCCTATCTAATCTAGGTTAAATTTCGCAGGCCTTGTTGAGCAGTGGAGTCTGTCTGCGCCTGACAGAGTTGTCTTCCCTTACCAATGAAAGTTGGACATGATCATGATGTTCCAAAAATATCAAATTCGCTTCGCTGATCAGTATTTTCAATCCATATGATTTCGCATTTTCAAATTGTCACATTAAAAACAGGATCTAGCAAATGCTACTAAGCGAGATATGTATACGCCATATGCAGGTCCAACTGCAATATAGCTGTGCAGAAATGGATAGTTTACGATATCGGAATTATAACCATCTCTCTTGTCGTAAAGTAGACGAGAGAGAAGGCTCATTTCATTCCAACCCTGGGAAAGACATCGTAGCCCTTGATAATTTAAACCGTTCAAAATTTCATCTGCGCGATAAAATATATTCTCTTGGCTTTAATCAGTTATTATCTGAAGCAACTTCACCCGTCTCCTTCTTCCTCCTCATTCACCAAACGCTATATAGACGATAATCGCTAACAAAATGACGAGGTGAAGGATATATATACACCTTCACTGAATTTGAAGGAAACTATACAGATAGTCCTACAGGCATATCATATTTAGACCTACATGTATATCTCTATAAAAATGAAGCGATCCTTCTCTCTCGTCGACTTTATGACAAAAGAGATGATTACCATTTCGACATCGTAAACTATCCCTTTCTGGACAGTAATATTCCAGTGGGACCTGCATATGGCGTATACATATCTCACCGTAGTATCATTTGCTAGTTCCTGTGTTACATGTGACGATTTTGATCTAATCGCAAACCATATTCTCAGAAACATTTAAAACCGGGCTATACCACCAAGCGCCTCCACTCAAAGTTTCTTAAATTTGGCGATACATATCGCATGCTGATAGAAAAATACGAGCGTAGCGTGCAAGATCTATGGCGGTACATTTCGTAACTTCTGTTTAATTCAGCTTAACCCGGGGCTAGGAGCCGTATTATCTCATCTACTTCAAGATCCTCATGGTGCTCATATAAACAGCCACAATCAAAGCGTGACTGAGACACATCATGCTCTGGATAATGGCTTTACAGCGTATATCATACGGGTTAAGAATACTGATCAGCGATACAGATTTGATATTTTTGGAACATCATGATGTCTTGCCGGCATCATAAACTGTTGACCGCTTCTCTCTTGCAGGAAACTAGCCCATGTTTATGTATACTACGATTGTTATTTTTGGATTTGGTGCTAATGCTGTTGTATGGAATATGGAATAGGTCTTTGGATTGTGGACGCGGATATTCTTTAAAGGTCGACGGCTGAACTACGAATGCGGACCAGACGCTTGTAATCTAATTCTTTCCTTGGTCGGATTGTATGTAATAAACTCGAACTTGTGTGCCTTTCTGCACTGATCATGCCCCAACTTTTGTATAACCGAAATCACGTATCACTGGACGAAATACATATTAGCGATTAATCTGGAATTAGGATAAAGCTGACTAATTCAGAAATATATGATCGGATGCCAATCGGGATGCTTTGACGGGGGGAAATGACGTAGACATGTGATACCAACGCATTACAACTGGCATCACCCAGGCGATTGCAACAGCAATACCTAGTAAATGGATAACTATAAATCCTAACGATAAACCTTGGATGCCGAATAAAGCCAGACATGAAATGAGAATCAGAGATAAATTGCCAAAAAAAAGTTGAAATCGATGTTCTCAGTTTCAAAAAGCAATGAAATTTCGTAAAGCTACTCGTTAATTCTGCGAAAGTCAAGTCAAAGGCCAGCCATTACAGTTCAAAAGACTGGTGGAAGTTGAGTAAATCATTCCTCAAAGACAGTAATTTTAATGTAATCGATATTCCTTCCCTCAGTAGAACGGATGGTTCATTTGCCTATTAATGTAGCGAGAAGGTCGAAATATCTATTTCTTACTTCTCTCGCATCACAAATATTGACGACTCTAACGCACAACTGCGTCCCTTGTCCGTGTATACGGAGAATACTTTGAACAGTTTCTATGTAACTACTACTGATGTTCTAGACATACTTTGTAACCCTACCTGGCCTGGGCGATTTGGAGTGTACCGCAGCCTGGGGGGTGGGGGGGGGGGGGCGGAAAGTGCGCTCACTATATATTTTCGCTATCGCTAAGGCTAGTGGGCTGAAACTTGCCACACTATATCTTTGGGTCAAGCTCTAAAAGAAAATGTAAAAAAAATAGCCGCCATAATGACGTCACTGTGACGTCATTTCCAAAAAGAGCGTTTTGGACGATTTTTCGGTCAGAATTTTCGAATTTTTCATTTTTGTTTTTTCTTCGTAAAAACTGCATGATAAATTAGTAAAAAATAATCTGATATGAAATAAAATAAGTTTTACTCACTTTTCCATACAGAAAAGCAAAACTTTTGAAGAAATATAACGAAAACATAACTTTTCTGGTACCCCACATGGCCGCCATTTTGAATTTATTCTCTGCTCGGGGGGTCATGCAAATAGGCTAAAAATGACGCAAATATATATGATAATCGAAAAAGTCACGGACTATCAGCTCTCAAAGTTTTTGTCGTTCCGGAGATAGATGAGAAAAACCAACCGGGGGAGGTGTGTTTTGAACTGCCCCCTCCCTCAGGCCAGGTAGGAGTAATCTAGACATTTTAAATGCTTTAGGGCCTGAAAAAATATGAATCGAGGCGTGTACTATCACCAATGTTTGCTCATTTTCTCAGCCATTCATTGAAAGCAGCAACATTCTCAGCTGACTGGAAATTAGCAATGTATCTCCACCATTTTAAAATGGTGACCACCATCTTTCATGGTAATTATTGCCCAATATTCTTACTGAGTTGCCTAGATAAGGTAATTAAGAGGGTTGTGTTCAAGTAACTTTATAATTATATTAGGCACGATATAACACTTCACCAGTCAGGGTTCCTTCCCTCCAACGCAACAGTAATTATTTAAACGCAACATTAAATGGGTGTTGGAAAACGATGACGGCGTACTGACAAATGGACAAACATACTCACAGCATATTTCTAAAAACATCACAAGAATCAGATGTAATGCCTATGATGATTTGTATCTCAGCCACGTTTTTATTGCAGATGTTCATATTCATGTGGACATATTGAATAACATGACCACATGGTCCTTAGCAGCGGTATGTAACCCAATTACTCGATATTTACTTCCAAAAAATAATTCGAGCGATATACAAGAGTTGGGAAAAATTGACGACGTCTGGCGACTGAAGAGCAACATATAACTATACAGGAAATTTTCTCTCGGCACCTCACATTCAGACCCGAGAATACGGTGGATTCTCGGACGTAACTTTTAGTATCTCAGCCGCGCTTTTATTGCAGCTGTTCATGTGGATACAACGAAGTACTCAGACGGTCCCTACCACCGGCTTAAGCGGAATTAGCTTGCTTGGGAGCACTGATAAAAATCAGCTCAAAGCAATAACCCATCTGATGTTAATGGATGAGCATCGAGGATGTGTGATAGGGTAAACGCTTCAACATAGGGTAAACCTGGTAAATGCAAGAATACGAGGAAAAACTAACCTGTAATGCCCGACGTCGTACGGTTTAAATTTCCCTCCAAAACAAACGTACATATATTTTTCGAGAGACATGTACGGAGGGCGGGCCTCGGGGACTAACAGTCCACCAGCAGTATCCCACCATATACGGGTAATAAATTGGAGCGATATGCAAGAGGTGGGAAAAATTGACGTCTGGCGACTAAAGATCAACCATATGACCCTGCAGAAATTTTCTCTCGGCATCTCACATTCAAACCCGGGATAACGGTGGATTCTCGGACGTAACTTTAGGATCTCAGTCGCGCTTTTATTGTAGCTGTTCATACGCTAGCTCGGGAGCTGTGATGACAGATCAGCTCAAAGCAATAACTCATCTGATGTTAATGTATGAGCATCGAGGATGTCTGGTAGAGTAAACGCTTCAACATAGGGTAAACCTGGTAAATGGAAGAATACGAGGAAAAACTAACCTGTAATGCCCGACGTCGTACGGTTTAAATTTCCCACCAAAACAAACGTACATGTATTTGTCGAGAGACATGTACGAAGGGAGGGCCTCGGGAACTAACAGTCCACCAGCAGTATCCCACCATATACGAGTAATAAATTGGAGCGATATGCAAGAGGTGGGAAAAATTGACGACGTCTGGCGACTAAAGAGCAACAGTAGTATAGAAAAGCTAAAAAAAGGTCCCCTTTTGCCGGGGGAGGTAACTCTTGATTCCGACAGGGGCGCCACCAGCTCAAGAGAGCTCCCCGCAAAAGGGAGGTAACTCTTGATGTACTTTTGTGATTTTTGGCAAATGCCGGGTTATCTTCCCTGATTCGAACATTTGCATATTAAAGCTATACGGGAAAATGCCTGTATGGGATATGGATGGTCAAATCGAGTCGTATGAGGTCAATGTGAAGCAGTCGTGAAGGGGCATCTGATGGGTTGGGTGTGGGGTTGAAATAGCGTCATTCTGCGCATGCGCGGTAGACCAAGGGTATGGAAATAGACGTTTTGGGGTCGAGGTGGGCCACTAGTGGTCCGATGGAGTCGTATGAGGTATCAATGTGAAGCATAGGTGAGGGGGCATCTGACTGGACTAGTGTCTCGGTCGTTTTCAACATTCTGCGCATGCGCAAACAGGGAATTGTGGGAAAAGGGTACGGAAATAGACGTTTTGGGATCTAGGTGAGCCACTAATGGTCCGATGGAAGGTATCAATATGAAGCCTATGTGAGGGGGCATCCGATGGGGTGGGTATGGGGTTGGAATATCGTCATTCTGCGCATCCACGTCTGATTTATTTATTTCTGGCACTGCTCTATCCAGAATTCACTCACAGATTCAAGACAAATGCTCGAAAATTCTAAAGTGCCTTCTCGCATGTATAGCATTGAGATACTATATACATCACAGGTCTGAACCTTCCATGGTTGCGATGTGGGAGATCTGGCCACAAATTTGTATTTAGACTTGCATTTTTAATCAATTGATCATTGCCATAAAGGTTGTATCGGTCGTTACCGAAACACAATATCGAAGCAACAAATTATTGAATCAATCTATGTGTAAACAGTGTGAACAGCGATTAAGTGAGTACCTTTCAATGGAGAACGGGGTGGATGAACTTGCCGAAAAACAATGCATTGGTCTTAAATTCTACAGGACAGATGAAACTGTTACAAGTGTGTGTTCTGGAGTGAACTATAAACTTTTGAAATTTCCATTGCGAAATAAAGTGGTAACGCAGTACGAAGAGCAGGATATTTATGCGAAGTTACCCAGGGATGCTTCAGTTTGTTTGCTTTTCATAAGACGAAAATTGTCACATGACCTACGCGTGTAGTCAAACGGACTAATCAGATATAATTGCTTGTTGACTGCATTGTCCCATAATGTAAGTATGAAGTCAGTTGATAGTTGCTTCAATACATGATAATGCCGTCGCATTCAACAATCAGTTTTTCTGTATCTGGAGATGGTAATATCTAACCAAATTATGAAGTATTAAGAATTGGAAGCTTGGGTCTTTTTTTTGCGTCACATTTTCCCCTTTCGCGTAAACAAAGTGAAGGAGCGTGTATTTCGGTGAGGCTCAACATGAACAGAACCAAGCAGATGGGCCATATTCGTAAAGTGGAGATGAACTGTATAATAAGGACTATAGTGAAATAACAAACTTTGCAAATTTGTGAGTCATAAGAACAGCACGATAGGCACGTTCAGATGTACTGTTTACAACATTGCAAAGTTTTCCGTTTGCAAGAAGCTAGATCTAAGAAGGTAAACAATTAAATTCAAGCGCATTTCGTGATAGTTTGATGTTACCAGTCGGTTCTAATGATATCAGTAAAAGAATGTTGGTGCTGTCTCCTTGTCACCGATACATGTATGCATTTTAGGCAAATCATTTTAGTCTAAGAACCCATGTTATCTTTTAGCACATATAGCGCTTAACTCTGCCCGGTGAGAAGGAATTAGGAACAGATTGCAAAACAAGTCATAAGCGATCATGTACGTTTTTGCTTTTTTTGTCACTAGTGTGGAATAATGATGCCTTGTTGGAATCGTTGATAGCTGTTGGTCGCATATCTTTTGCGCTGAAGCAGGTATGTTAAGTCAATTTCGATTGCATCCATTCTTGACTTTCAATGTTATATAAGTCTCATACACAAAAGCAGTTCTTATTATTGATCCAGAAATTATTTTAAACCCGAACCCGATGAATTCGAGAGAGAAAACGTAATAGGGGTGGGATATTCATGGAATTTGACGTGTATGTGTCCTGTCACTTGAACCTAAAGCCATCCTCATGTATTTGACATGTATTAATGGTGCCAAGTTGACATGCAAGCTGTAATTTTAGATGGATCAACTAAGGGTGGAACCCGGTAATAAGAGCCGATCCAATAGCCGACTTGTAGGGCATGATAGCTAACTACTTTAACTTACTTTGTGGGGTTCTCGATATCCACAAATATTATGGTCATGTAGAGCATGCGGCAGTTGTTGATTTCAATCTCACCGACTAATGCAGTTTCTCGAGTGTCCATTATCAGATCATGTGTTTTTCCGATTCAATCTAGTCAGGAATAAACTACGATGTGTCCGTCCATTAGACGAATATCTCTTTCATTGCATTGTACATAGTGGGTTTTTAAATTAATTGAAGTGTTCATTAGAAAACTTCACGTTCTTACGCGACATCTCTGCCATGTGACAAACAGCTCTATTTCCCAAGCAATACCATGTGATATCTTTCACAGATGGAACAGAATCAATTCCTCTGAAATAAATCAGCGGTGAAGTAAAAATAACTCAGTCACACACAGTGTGTGTTTGGCTTGGAGGGTAAAATTGCTTACTTCTCTTGTGTGTATACCACATGCTTCCCAGTGTTAGACATATTTTTTCAACATCGGCGACGGCGAGAGACACGATCGTGATGTTTGACACAGTTTATAGATGTTTATCCGTCAAGAACTTGAAGAAGAAGACGTCGTTAGTCAGGACTATGTATCATATCTGTAAGGCGTTTATCATTCGACAAAACATCATTTATCGTTAGACGATCTAAGAGTATAGAATAAAAATATTCATTCAACGCTATTACTACTTCGCTTGTTGTCGCTCTAATGACTTTACACTGTCGTCCATTCTAAAAATACCATATTTGTTCGATTTTCTTGGCCGCGTTTTTAATTTATAATATTTTCGCAAATAAATTCTACAGAATAAATTCGGAAATAATTACATGATGTGAAAAAACTAATTGTGTGCACCTTTATGCGTAAAAGGCAACAATTTTGAAGAAAACGACGATTTTTAAAACTTAATTTAATATATGTATCATTTCGGATATACATGTAATCTGGAGAGTTTGGTAGGAGTGAAGGGGGACGGGGTACAATGACGAGGTCTGGTAGGGTTAAACCGAGTTTAAGCGATTAATGGCAATTAATGGCCAGATGGAACCGTAAATTATGACACACACTTGACATGTTCAAGGTGGGAGAACATTTACCCTGAGAATGTTTACTGTACTATTTTCATGTATATTTTATAAGTTATACAGAAAGATGGGCAGAGAACAGTTTACATATGTACTATTTGTTAATCACATATCACTTGCATGTCTTAGAAACAAATATCATTTCTGTCACGATAACGCTATCTTCACACCCGAGAACTAGAGACAATATCTAGAAAGGGAAGTGTTCAAATAACTTAGGCAAATTGTAGGGGGTTAGCGGATCCGCAAAATAGACGTGACTTACTCCATCTCTTTTATGGTCGAAATTATAATATTTGCTGTCTGCAAGATAGTCACTTTACATCAGCAATATAATCGTATGTGAAGACAGAATTGGGTAGCCAAAATTGTTATTTTTCATCTTATACCAGCTAATCACGTGGGATGGAGAGCCTTTTTAGAGACAATTTTGAGTTCAAGGTCATTAGGCAGAAGAAGGACCTGGCCGTCAATTTTCTAGCTCTGAGTATTTCCATTCAAATCAGATGAAGAGTCTTTACAGCTTGAATGCCCAATAAATAAAACTGAATTGTTAGCTGCCATAAAAAAAATGAAAATAAAAAACAAAAACAACAAAATGAAAAGAGCTCAGAAATTGATGGATATAGTGCTGATTTTTTTTCTGGAAAGACCTTCCTCTCTTTCTTTCTCATGGTATTAATTTTGGTTATACAAGAGAGAAATGTCAATTGCTTAAAAACACGGACTCATAACTTGCATTACTAAAAGTGATAAACCTAGATATGTTCTAGGAAATTGGAGGCCATTAACACTATTAAATACAAACTTGCTGCTTCGCGTATATTGCGGAACGAATAAAAAATGTACTTCCAAAACCCATGAGTGATGATCAAACTGGTTTTATTCGAGGTGAGTACACAGGTGACAAAGTTCGTTTAGTTTATGATATAAATCCGTAACTTCTCTTAGCTTTAAATGTATCAAACAATGCTTACAATAGTACAGCTGTTGTGACAGTATCAGAATTAACCCAAATGCGGAAACCACAACAACAACAACACCTGACGATGAAGTTCGTATGGTATCTAGTTTGAAATGAATCTCATTAAAGGATTTTCAAACATTTTAACACGATGTATCTTACTATCCCCCTATCTTCCACCAACCAAAGGCATTACGTTTATTCAAAACGAATTAAAGTCTACTAGTTTCACAAACGAGACATTCTCCCACCACTGGTGAACTGGTGGCATTACCCAACTTTTCCGCTCTCTTTTGGAGAAATATGTCGTGAGCATGGTCACACATTGATTACCATGTTTATCTTACAAGGTGACCTTTTGTATAGTAAAATTTTCATCTACATATAATCTTTTAGAACACGAAGGTTATGATTTGATTTTATTTCATAATAAATTTTATTTAAAGCGTTATACAGCTGCAAAAACATGGAAAACCTTGCGTAACCATGGTCGAGATATGTTCCAGATACCATGGTTGATGGATGATATATGGTCAAATTACCTTCTTATACACCTTACAACACAAATGAGGAATCGGCGCTCTACGAGTCAGAATCAATTCCATTAGCAAGAACAGAGATGTTTAAAAACATGTTCGAAGTAATGGGCCTTAAGCTAACAGTCTCTCCCCACTTCAAGACAATGTACCACCCCTCCTATTTTATAGAAAATGTGTCCGAAATTTTACTGAAATTTGTTTAGCTTCAGTTTAATAAGTTGCTTCAAGTTTTACGTGCGATATACTTTATTGAAGAACTATAGCTCTGTTGTCAAACTATCCAAATTCGACATTATAAGTTATCCTATCATTTGGCTGCCACCATCTTCTTGGTTTACTGATAATGATGCTACTGATCGACTTCACACATGGGACGCAGCCCCATATCAAGTAGAGAGGTTATAGTATTAGTTTTCAACGAGATGCGCAATTTAATATGGCTGTTACTGTTACGATTTTAAGTCTCTTGCAAGATTTTTCCGACCAATTGCTTGAGAAATGATGAAACGATCGACATCACATATGGGAAGAGGCTAGATATCGGTGAGGGGACGGTTGGTGTACATTTTAGGCTGGATGCGTAGTCCAATATGGTCATTTCGCCATCTTGTATTTCTGATTAGCCTTTTGGTTTCCAATCCATATTTTGAGAAAGGTCCACTTGATCAAATTCAAGTACACGGATTGGCTTAATATCAGTATGAATGGAGTTGATACTGAATTTTAGCGAGATGTCTAATGCAATATGGCCGTCACCGCAATATTTGGATTTTCATCCATAATCATGAATATACGTGGCCAGAGCAATCCCATACCTGATCCTGTACGGTTATTTTAAATCATAACAAATAGTTTGTACAGATGTGCTCAACGAAATGTATATATTTGAAACCATAGCGTCTTGGAGAATAACATTACGCCATCAATAGTTCAATAGCGAGAACAATACTAGGTGGATGATTCACGCAAGTGGAACCAAGTTAACATTTGTTCATACATTGTATATATCTAAATACATATTTTGGTTACAAAATGATACATAGAGAATCGAGCAGGTCGACTCGGCAACAGATTTAACCTGTCATTTGTGTCACGGTATTAGTGGTACATCCAATTCGACCCTTTCTGGTACGTATTCTCGAACAAAGTTTCATCTGTAAAGCTTTGCGGACGTCCCTGCAACTCAGGCCGTAAATAACCGGATTCCCCACAGGGTTGACGTAAGCGAGGATTCCGGATATCTTACACATCCAAATCGGTAATATTTTGCCAGAACATCTCGCGGTGGACAAGGCTGAGAATGGGAGGAAGGAAAACGCGAAATAATACACAACCACCATTGACACAAAGAACGCTTTTATTTCCTTTCGAACCCCTGCAGTATCGCAGTTTATTCCAGGCTGAGTTGCGCGGATTTTTCGAATTTGTTTCAGCGCCACCCAGAAAATGCGTAATTGTAGAATCACCATCACCACGAAAACCAGCATCAGAATTGTTTGAGCAACTATTGCTTGCAACGAGCATATGTTTGCATCTGCATCAATCCTACTTCGACTGCCGTTTATTGCCCCAATATGTGAATCTGTTTGGTTAATTTTCCTACCAGAGAAGTAAACTGGTACATACAGGACTGGGAAAAGCCACACCGTCGCCAAAATAGCAGCCAGCTTTCTTTTAGTGAATAGATGTGAATATTTAAAAGGGTAAATTATTGCACAGTATCTTTCAATAGTGATCGAAAGAAGATGAATTATAGAAACAAAGGAAAGGAATGAAAGTAAAACACCCATAAACGTTGTGAAAATGGTATCAATGTCGGTCGTACGGGATAGTAAACCCAAATACATCATCAATGTGAGGATGCCCGCGGCGAAATCAGTCACGGCTAAAGACGCAAGCATGACGTTAGCCACAGTTTGCAAGTGTTTGTGTCTGCCCAGGGTGAAGACAAATACACCGTTAGTTATACAGGTTAGTACAGCGATAGTGATGACAATGGCTTTGTACTGTATGTCGTCCATCATGTGTCATCAGTCATTCAACACTCTGAAAAAAACAAACAAAATATATATTCTTTTGTAGACAAGGCATCATCAGTTCTCATATTCAATTATTTTTATTGGACTCCGTTGTAAATTGGATTTAGCCCTCCCGGAATGATAGTGTGCCTGCTATCTTTCAACCTAGCTAAGATGATATCTTTCAACCTAGCCCAGAAATATATTATCAAGATTCATTAATTTGGAATTGTTCTTCTTCTTATGGAAAAGCAATGCAGAGAAGACTGAAGTTCAGTTTACACCGGTTTCTCCAGAATATGTGGGTTGAATTGAGGGTTCCCCCTAACCAAATAATTTGAAATCGTATGGTTCTAACAACATCATCAGTAGCATTATTGCAGTATATTTTCGGATGATATTTCCTTAATACTTTTCGTTTCTTATTTCATTGATGTTCAAAATGACCGCCGTATACATTGCATAACCGTATGTAAGCATTCGTAAGCATACGACGTACAATATATACCACGGCCAATTACTAATGACATTGCCTGGGTGGTGTCAGACAGAATATATAATTGGCGATTTTAAATTCGACTTAGATAGATAGATAGATAATCTTTATTTAAACACTCGATAACTTCATAGGCATATAAAACCTCTTTTCATGAAGGTCAAGGACGAAAACAATAAAATATAACAATGGAACATACGTGTTAAAAGTGCAAAGTAAACATATACATAAAATATCATATCGCTATAATCGCTATATGCAGGGTAGCAAAAAAATAATAATAAAAATGTAGCTATTTTCCAGTGTGTCGCTCAAAACATTTTGATAATATTCAACCGAATAAGGTAGAAAATTATAGGTAAACCAGTCGAATAAGAACATTCTAAAATATTAAATCGCTATATGCAGGGTAACAAAAAAATAATAATAAAAATGTAGCTATTTTCCAGTGTGTCGCTCAAAACATTTTGATAATATTCAACAAGAAGGAAGCCTTCATCAATCTTTCTGTTACTCGAGGTATGATTTAAACGACATTCTAATTAATGTTCTCTAGAATTGAGTTTGTTTTATCAGGACATAACATATGTAATATTGTACAGGGGGAATCAAATGTTCTGCTGAAAAACTAATAATAAATATACCGAATCTTTTCCTCTTGGCTACTTAACTGAAGGAAAATCGTTGTTGGCCATTAGATTAAACCGGCTGCGACCAGATCAATCATATTATCGTAGTGAAGTGAATCAAGTGAATTTAGTCACAGAACAGTAGATTGCTAAATATATCATATCCTGATACGGGTATATATGGTTGATCAAAATTTAACTTTGTTAGAAAAAATAGATGGTCACCCTATGGTAGATACTCTTAGTTTTCTTCTTAGCAGTTCGTATCTGGTGGAAGTCTACACCGTACATATATCTTTTTGCTAAAGCAGAGTCAAAGCAGGTTACATAGCCATGCCGAGTCCATGACATTATCCTCCAACGACAGTTTCAGTATCCCCACACGACATTTTCCCAAGGCGATATTTTCCCCACCCTAATATTACGTGCTGTAATCAAGTTGGGGAAATGATCGCGACTGCGATTGTCGACAGATCGTAATTATTACAGCACGTAATATTAGGGTGGGGAAAATGTCGCCTGGGGAAAATGTCGTCGTGTGGGGATACTGTCGTGGGGGAAAATGTCGGTGGGGAAACTGTCGCTGGGGAAACTGTCGTTGGGGGATAATGTGGGTACCCCAGCCATGCCAGTTTCTATTCTCATTATTAACACACACGACCAGAATTTCACGCATCCAATTTCAGTAGTTTGATTATATTGCATTAAGTAGTTCGACTGCGGACAGCAACATTTAACCCATCAGTTGTTCCCTAACTTAAAACCAGTTTCTCGTGCAGAAGGTATTAAATTTGACCCCATCAAGCAGTTATGTGTCGTCGGATCTCTAAGCCTTACCTGTCAGATTAACCTGCAAACCATACACAGATGAGACGTGCACCAGTTAACATTTTCCTCTTCTCGATCAATGCCTGGTTAACTGAACGAGGCTGCTGAAATCTGCTGACAAAAACACGTCAAAGTTAGGTATGCGCCCGCTCGAGTCTGTGACGGTCCTTAATGGAGAACTAAGTCTATTTATACTCACAATATATAGCAAGCATCAGATCCGACATTCAATATTCAGCCGTCGTACATAAAAGAATTTCCGCCTATTTTGTGTGACAGTATCGCCTATTCCAAATGAGTATGAAATATAAGCAATAAATAGACAAGATGGTTTCCTACAAGAGAGAAGCGGTCAACAGCTTTCAATGATATCGGCAAGGCCTGATAATGTTCCTAGCATAAAATCCTAATCACTTACCATTATTGTTCATCCAAATGAATTCCAAAATCGTTTTCCAAGTATGTATCTCAGTCGCGCTTTTATTGTGATGGTTCATTTGAACACTTTCGAGATGTAAATAGATGAGATTCAAACGGCGGAAGTACACACACGTTATGAAACGTAGCGTCAGAGATCTTGCACGCTATGATCGTATTTTGCTGTCAGTGTGCGATATGTATCACGCAATTTAAGGAACTTTGTATAGAGGCGTTCGGTGGTACGGCCATGTTTGACAAGTTTAATATAGATAATATAGGCATAATTTTCTTGGCAATCCACATTAGAATTGATGGAAATCTACAAATGTTGTAACTTGCATCGCAATATACAATTATGAAACGATACACAGTCTAATTTGCTGATAGGTAATATCATTTATAGATTAACCAGTTTTCTTTTCATAAATTAGACTGTGTATCGTTTCATAATTGTATATTGCGATGCAAGTTACAACATTTGTAGATTTCCATCAATTCTAATGTGGATTGCCAAGAAAATTATGCCTATATTATCTTAAAGTGACAGTCCTTATCTGAACTTCATGACATGTAGAAATATTCAATGTAGATATATACCCGCTATATCGCCATACTTTATTCATTGTGTATTGTTTTCATCAGTTAGATTGTGTCTTGTATCACCTCATGTATTTACAACATTTGTATTGCTATCAGGTTATCTCCTAACATTTAATGTCAGCAACAATTTTCTGAAAATGAGATTTTAATACCCGTCCAATCCTTCTGATATTACTGGCTTATCTATTCATATATGTGTATTGGCTAAGATCACATTGTACATTGTATATATACTGCGCGTATAGAGCTGTTTGTAACTTTGTTCACTGCTGAAGATGCCATAAGTAATAGCGAAATATACAGAATAAAATTGTCATCCCTACTCGGAGTTGCTTTTCTTCTCTATTATACAAATACAGTCATCTGTTTATTTTGTGGCCATTACATGTACATTGACATACCAGCTGCAATGATCATGAGAATCTTGTCAGATCACGGGAAATAATCAGCCTGTTGAGCATAAATGTTCATCTTATGCATATTTAGAAACTGTCATATACGAAGTGCAGCAAGGGAAGCAGGTCAGTACATGCCATTTGTCTTGAAGTACTTACAGCATGACCATATCAGGGTTTTTTTCAGACACCCGTAAATAATGGGAAAGGGTATGAGCTAAATTATCAAGCCTACATACAACATAACTCGCCCGAACTCTCCGTACCGACGACACTAAACAGCCATTGAAGCTATTTCTCACGCTCCTATACCGAATTATTAATCGGGAGAGCCTTAATATGATTCGATAGTTGGACTCCAGGCTATCTGTTCACGGTTCTATCGTTTCTGTAGAAACGTCCGAATCTCATTCGGCAGAACGGCATATTCGTACGAGATATGATAGCCAATCAGGCCATACGCTCTCGCTTCTTCTCTGAAACTCTCAACTGATAAGTCGGAGCGTCTATGCATATACAATACGCACCACATTTCCATTTGGTATTAACAAACATGCAATATCCTGACTTGGAGCCAACGATAAAAGCTTGTTTTGTCCATAACATTGAGAGCTCGTTATAGCCGACTTCACCTTTCCCATGGGAGTAACTCACAACCCGATGGTATGCAAGTCGTCATCACAATAAGTTCATCCAACTTCGACAAGTCTATCAGAAATGTCATGTATGTCAATTTTGAAAGTGAGCAATACGCCGCGCTTCCTCTCCATCAGGGAGACGGCACGATACACTTTACCATTCAACAGTAATTGTATTCCTCACAATCAGAAGGAACTGATCTTTCTGTCCTTGCTAAAAGGTCGAACAATCTAGATAACGCACTTTGCAGATTGTCTAGATAATGTTAAATAGACACATAATTATGGACCAACCACCAGACCTCGAAGCCCTAACACCTGTTCCCCCGACCAAACACCAGACCTCGAAGCCCTAACACCTGTTCCCCCGACCAAACACCAGACCTCGAAGCCCTAACACCTGTTCCCCCGACCAAACACCAGACCTCGAAGCCCTAACACCTGTTCCCCCGCACTGTGGGAAACATGTCTAATGCGCCTCTCTGGCGAAACCGTATTTTAGATAGCAAAGTGTATTTCTCAATACCTAAAGGTAGATGTGAGTCAATACACCACTATACAGGCTATGCCCCTGTTTGCTACACTGATGTTTGGCTAATTGTGGCGTAACGTAGGGCACCAAGAGATGATGCTTCATTGCTCATCTGCTCTGCTCATTCTCTACGGCGTCTTCAAAGTGAGAGTTGGTCACTTCTAACATGGTCACACCGACTCGTCAGCAGTGTTTGCCTCGCCTCCATTTACAACAAAAAGCATAACTTTTTATGTCATATCATCATTGAGAATTGTTGACCGGTTCTCTCTTGCAGGCATCCATCTTGTTGTTTTTTTTCCAATTCGTGTATGCTTATTTGAGAACCGTCGTACGAAAACAAAGTCGGAGATTTTTTTGTGGACGACGGCTGAATATTGCATGTCGGATCTGACACCATGCTCTGTAGCTGATGACGTATTGTTCTCCCAAAATTATCTATGTGTGGTCAGTCATTTCGTTTGCTTCAAAATGTGTACAAGCAAACGTAATAATATTGTATCATCATTATAATTACATATATATAATTTTGGAATATCATTTTTGGAATTATGTCCTTGCATTTTTACGATACACAACGCAGAACACAAGTATTGAAGCTTCACAAAAATAATTTATTGCTTAAAATAAATATGATTATGAATTATTTTTAGCACAAAGGCGAGCATCTCAGCTGCCAACGATTATGGAAATGTACAGCACGACTATCACGGGTAAATACTGGAGCATCCCAGAAAACTTATAATATTTGGGAGGAACTGTTATTGAATCTAGCTGTGATGTCCTGAATTGGCCACTCTGCCTAAATGTTGACAGCTGAGAAAATGTTCCCAAATTATTGCGTTTGGAGTACATGTACTATATGGAAGATCGCTAGAGTTAAAGTGAAGTTGATCACTTGATCTGAAGGTGACAAGAATCTTTAAATTATTAGCTTGTAATCTGTTTATTGCTTTAACTCCATTATTTGATTTATCCAAAGAAAACCGTTCACTTCCTGAAAAATGTTCATCATGGGTATTCAAAATTTGATAAGATTTTGGACTAGGCACATAAAATATTGATGCTTCAGTTTTCCAAATAATGCCCTGGTTGATTAAATATTACTATAGCCCTGTGTCCTCATTTTATCATTTTTTTCCATTGAAAATCATAAACTTCAACAGAAACAGATGTAGACCGAAATAGTAGAAAGTCTGATACCTTTATATTGTTGTACGTGTGTTCTACCCGAAAAACTCACCAATTGGTATCACGCTGAAGGGGTCACAGAGTACATGTACGATGTTCGACCCTCGTGAAAAGGCAAAAGGGCCAAACTAGATCTTCCTAACCTAATGATCACATATGTTCGGGAATATTTCACTGACCACACTGAAACGAGAAACCTTCAACAGAATTTAACATCTGTTGACGGATTTAACGTAGTACTTAAGAAGTGGGGGTAAAGTGAACTCCGCAAACTGCACTTTCTGCGCCATTATAGAAGAGACTATAATCCATTTACTGTGGGACTGTATTTTCGTTCGAGGTATATGCACCAATTTTCAGAGACGGACAACCGAGAGTAATTCTACCACATAAAAAAAACTGTCCCTTACTGAGGTAATCTTGGGCTCTAAGGAGCTGAAAGGACCACATAATCATGTGGTTTTAATCATGAAGAAATACATCTACAACTGTAGATCTTGGAGTATCAGACCAAATTGGCCTTCGGCCAAAGCGGCTATTTTGAAACTTAAAACGTTGGAAAAAGGTATTGCATTAAACAATAATATAGTGACAACTTTTAATAATAAATGGCGACCTCTGACTGACATTGACAGTTGAGAAAATCTGCTAACGCACATATAGAATCTAGGCGGGTAGTTAAGGTTGAACATTGTTATTATACAACCAGTTTTTCACATATGCCGAAAGAAAAATTAAATTGCCAACTTATACAACTTCTGAAAATCCAGTCTCTAACGCCTATGTATGTGTTAAACCTGTTGAGGTTGATGATGATTGGTAGAGTTCTTGGAAAATAAAAGAATAAAGGCATAAAAACCTCTGACCAGCCCTAAAGAAGGTACAATAGCGCATTTCAGAGACCTTGGGTCCTGTCAAATCTGTGGAAACAGCTCGATGATCACAAGCGGCATTGCACAAGAGAAGTCGACATTAAAGACATGCTCTTATGCAACAATCTGTACTGATGCTTCGGGAAGAAAATTTGGCAGCATATCCACCGGCGTATGGTAATTTTGGCCTAATTTAGAAACACTCAAGTAAATTAGCAACAGCTTGCGGTTCTCTCTTTGGTCGTACGTTCCACCAAAACTCTGTCGTAGCGATGTGTCCCGACTAGCAACACATTCTGCGATAGATAGCTAAAATATCCCCCGTTAAAATTGTCCCTCCACCACCCGATAAACGTCCTATCTCTCTCAGTCTCAATTCCTATCTGACGATATCAGAGCATGCACGAAGATTGCCGAAGTTCTAGCTTCGGGCCAAAACCGGTTTGGAGTAGTTATGCCCGGATGAGGCAATCTCCTGGCATGTACGATTTATTTCGAGTTAACAGGGCTAGCAGTTTGGATCGTAAAGCTATCTCTGCAACACCCCTCCCCGTTTTCTTTTTGGCGAAGATCTTACTTCGCCCATATAGAACCCTTCCCTATCCCAGGCAACCGCCTTTCCAGCGCTGACAATAATTACTAAAATACGAGACAAAGACGTGAATTCTCCATGTTATATCACGTGTGTCAAAATGCGTAACTTGCAGTGTACAAAAGTACACTGCTCCCTAAAAGCACCCAACTTCAATAAAATGGTAACCATCCCACTAGTCCAGTCTCATTACCAGACTGTCTATAATTACACCCAAACCCACTAAAAATCTCACTCAAATGGCCAGCCTCATGGGACTGATCACTTTAATTCTCAGAAATATAATCCGCAGGCCAGCCTACCAGCTTTACGGCCCCAATAAATATAATCAGCCGCATGGGACTGCTCACCTTCATTCTTAAAAATATAATCCGCAGGGCAGCATACCAGCTACATGGCCACACTAAACACCAGAACATCATACAATCCACGACTGGAACAAGCCTCTAATCTAATAGCCGGCCGGACTATAAATTGGGCTCCCCATTCTCTCTCCCCTAATAATTTCAAGGCTCGTCTTCGCCAGCGGCCAACACTTTCTAGTAGCGAGGGAACCCACAGGGACGAATGTACGAGGAGCCAGCAGTCTGCGAGCACTCAGACATGATGACCCAGCGCACACCCGCCTCAGCAAACGGCTACCTCACCAGAGAGAATATCTGTAGAGGAAAAACATAACCATAATTGCTACACCTCCACAGGTAGCAAGCCCACACAAAAAGATCATTAAACTCATAACTAGAAGAGGGTTGAGACTATAATCGAATAATGACGCATGTATGCATTCCCCGAGTGGTAGCTATCCTGCCCCACCGGATTCACAATAACTCATAACGCGAACTACAAGATATCGGATAGACAACTCTCATCAGGGCTTCATGGTGAAGACATGGAATGAAGAGGAATCGTACGTCTTCCTCAACCCCAGGTCTCCGACATGACCACCCGCACTATTATATCTTCTCCAAATCACTCCATATATTAATTTCACCACAGACTTCCATGAACGAACACACCAGAAAAAACCACAAAGAACACACAGTTATAAAATCTCAACAGGCTTCACATAAAAATGCCATTAACGCATAAATCTGCATCACAGTCTAACTCTTCATACACAGAAATTCTCTAACCACACAGCAACTATCGAACCCAGGCGTCTAACACCCAGTTCCCTCATACAGAATACTCAACCACACCCAGTTCATCACCACGCATCACACTCCACCCACAACACACTAAACGCCACAGCGCAAACCACAATATTCGAACAACATCCAACTCCCGAATACACACCAGAGTTTCTCCCACATTACACATGCGACGCCGCAGCACAAACCAGTGTTTTCCACACACTACACGTACAGCGCCACAACACAAACCAGTGATCAACACACACCGGAGTTCTCTACACACTACACATACAATGCCACAACATAAACCAGTGTTCGACGCACACCGGAGTTCACACGCTACACGTACAACGCCGTAGCGTAAACCACAGTGCTCAACACACACCAGGGTTCTTCACACATAACACATACAACGCCACAACGTAAATCACAGTGTTCAAAACACACCGGAGTTCTCCAACACACACGCTAACTCCAGAACAATATTTCTGAATACACATTACATTACACAGCACATTAGCAACAATTTGGGTCTAGTACTCAATTTCACAGTGCTCCAAATAAACATGCTGTACAACAAAACAGAAATTCAAAAGCTCAATTCCTCAATGCTTCAAATAAACATCCTGTACAACAATACCAAATACAATTTATCCTCCACTGCATACACGTGATGGCACACATGAACATACCCCCACAAAGCTGTCGCTGGCAGAACAAAATACAGCCCACATTAAACAAATCACCACTCTCTAAAAACTCAAACTGCAAAACACCTTCCTCTCCCAAACAACCAATACCCCATCTCCAAAATCCACTACACACCCATAGGCAAAGGGAAACTCAATAACCCAGCCATAGGCCGTCAACCAAGGGCGCCAACACCACATCTCCAGCACAGCTAAAATCTAACACAAACAGTGGTACCTGCCTAACCAGCATTCCCATACTGTTCATTCCCCAAAATGGTACCTGCCTAACCAGCATTCCCATACTGTTCATTCCCCGAAATGGTACCTGCCTAACCAGCATTCCCATACTGTTCATTCCCCGAATTGGCAAAGTCAACCCCTGGAGACTCCTAAAAATGGCTCAAGTGGCCGGGTTTAGGGAACGAGTAACATAGTTTCGGTGGTCGGAAGGGCCGTGATAGCCAAGGGCGAGGGAACCTCTTATTTATCCCTTCCCTTACTGCCTACCAGCATCCGAAAAAGTTTCCCCCTCGCTGAATCAATATTAAACGTCCCACATGTGACTGTCTGAAAATCCAACTCTCTCAGATCATATCGTGATGATCTCACATAAGTCGAGGCTTCCGAGATTGGTGGACTTAAACCGTCACGCGGACACCGCCCCCATCAGATTCTTCCACCATTGCATCCCCTCCCAATCCATCCCTATTTCCCTTACTGAATACTATAAGTGTTCCAGAATATTTTAATCTTTTTTTCTCTCTCTTCTGAGAACCAAGGAAAACAAGAACATCCAACACCATCTTACTAAAAACATCAACATCAATTCAAACATAATCACACAAAAATGAAACACAAAAACATCCAACCTTGACAATACAAACCAGACAACTTGGACCCAAGACAAGGCTTCACAAATGACAATCTATACAACACCATAAACTATTGGGGGCGATGTCGTAACGGTTCATCAATCACGGACTGGAGTGAAAATGCAGTATGTGTTTGATAACCTCGTGCTCCCGGGGAGCCATTAAATGGTCTGATGGCTAAGAGTATCCGGGGACCAGCGTTCGTTGTCATATCTTTTATCGCTGCACCAAGGGCGGACACCTACTAATTACAAAAATGTCCTACCTCAGTTAAAAGACAGGAGACGGACACTCGTAGCCACCGGACACCCCCAGTCTCAACACCACACATAGACTTCCCCCCCCCCCAGGCCAGCCATCTCGAAAACCGCAGATTGACGAACACCCAGAAATATTCAGGGAATAATCCCGAACATCCCCGAGAGGGCAGGCTGCAATAATTGCTGCCGTCGCCGGAACGTGTCGGCCCGGGACAGGTAGGCCTGGACCATAAGGGCCACGAAACCTAAGGAATGTCCGGCGGAACCTCTAAAGGACATCCCGCAACCGGCAATCCAACGCGACCCTATTGTCTAGTTGACCCAATCGGCACCCATGAACATCCGCCCCTCCACCCAACTGACCCAACTGTTGATCCTATTCAACCATTTACTGACCTTGGGCGTATAATTCACTATCCAATTGGTCCAGGCTTCCAATAAGTCTAAACCTATTACCTGTCCCTTCTAGCCTATAGCTCGGCTATAAGCCTGACACTAAACTAAATCGCCTACATAAAATCTTTAAGGCTAACCAATCTGCCCTAATCCTTCAAGGCTACCACACATACATCTCGACTACTTCTCACCCCCTTCAATTTTTTGCAGTGCTTCCTCTATGATCATTAATACATTAACGGCCCTTAATCTGCCATGTCAACCAACGTGGAATGATATATATGGTATATGCAGACAAATCAAAAAGAAATAAGGACTACTCAATCACAATCCAATCAAATACATTCAAAGACTTTCAGTAATTTTCCAATTCAGAAACTCACTGAAACAAATGAAAGTCAGTCCAAAGTGGAATGACATACGGTTGCTGCAAACAATTCAAAAAAATAAAAATAAAGAATACCAATCACAATCTAATCAAACAAATTCAAAAACTCTCAGTGATTTTTCATTTCAGAAACTCACTGAAATAAACGAAAAACAATCCACATATTTTGTCCCCTACAAAACACCAAATTTGACACCAAAAAATAAATAATAGTGTCAACTCCTCACGCTCAGTGATCCTCCACTCCAGAAAATCACTGAAAAAAAATAAATAAATAAATAAAACAGTTCACAACAGTATGTCCAAATTTGACACCAAAAATAACCCATAGTGTCTTAGACCCCAAAAATGGAAAATATTTAAACATGTGCATTGCTCATGAGTTCAGAATAATGAAACACATTCATGAACAAATGCACACGTGTTACCGCAGTCAACACGTTCTAGTGTGCCTATTCAGCTACATACATTAGCGAAAAAGAAAAAAAACAAGACCCATCTCCAGAACAAGTGCAACACGTGCTACCACACAGTCAACGCGTTGCAACTTCTCTGTTAATCTTGCACTATTTCAATTTACAACTAATTATGTATAGAGCACTAAAGAAACCCAAGGTGGACCTTGGGGGGAAAAAATCAATTATTAATTGTGCCTGAAAACCAAAGCAGGCCACCGGTGTTCAAAATAAATAAACCTTCAGTCAACATGGTCCCCCGTGCCTGGAGGAATGCAACACATAATACAAACTGGGTTTTAGATTGGATCACATCGAGGAGTTATAACTCCCGAGTTCAAATACAACCAGGAAATAGTCTGTCTTCTCAAGATGATAAACTGTATCAAAATTTAAACTCACTCATTCACAACACAAAAATATATGTAAACTATTGGAAGGCTCTGATTGAGCTCAAATAATTTATGGAATAGCTTCAAATCTGGTTCAGCGGAAGTCAGAAACCGTTTGTGCACCACGAATAAGTGCTTTGCGCACAACGGAAACTGAATTGTAACCAAAACACTATATAAAACTACTTTCCATACCCAAGATTTCTAAACCCTGTATGTTTATTCTGATCTCGGGAAATAGTACTCCATGTTGGAAGATTCTGATTGAGCCTAAATAATTTAAGACAGCTTTAAATTTAGATTAGGCAAAGTCGGAAACCGATGGGATCCTATATCGGAAACTGACCTATAACCAATCCAGTCTATAATGCCAATTTCCACATCTGAGAAAATCTACAACCTGAATGTCTATTGAGTGAGCGAGTGAATAGAATTTAACGTCGCTTTCAACAATATTTCAGCTATATCACGACGAACCAACCAAGCACCACTCAGCCCAGGAAAGTCTTTCGATCAAGGAACCAGTACTCTCTCGTTTATTCCCAACATAATTCTAAATGTGTAACCAAAGCCAACAACCAACATTTGTTGACATGCTTCCCTAAAACCTTCATCATCCCCATAGTGTCCAACATCATGAACAACCTTCAGTCTATCATTCAGATCCCCCACGGATGAAACATAGGCATGTTCTCATTCAATTAAATTTCAAACAAAACATAATTTCCTGAACTGATCCAGAAGAAAGGAGAAAACAAAAACTGGAAATACATGTCATTAACTCAATTCAGAAGAATTGAGGGAAGTCTGATTACTATTATCATACTGACAACACCATGGTGTCCCCATGAATGTGAGCCATATGACTGGCAATGCCCCAAACTATGAACTGAGCAATACAAATCACGTATCAGACAACCAAAATGTAGGCAATATACATCTGGATTAATACAGAAATTGACCCGATGAGCGATATTTTCGACAAATTCGACTATCACGAACACCACGACATAAGTGGAACTATACAAATTAGGGACCAAATGTTCAAAACATATCTTGAAACACAAAGACAAAATGTGTTTCCCTTTTATCAGGATGGGGAAAACGTTAGGAGAAAAAAATCAACCGTTCTCAAATTAAATTGAGCCGCGAATAATCTGAGCATTCACCATCAACCCACAATTGTATTCCCCACACAAACTCCTCACAAACACCAGTATCAACTTTACTTCAAAATTTTCTATCATATATTTAGCACACAGCAGAAATATCTCACACAAAAGTCAATCCACACAGCCGAAACCTATCACACAAAAGTAACACCTGGAGCGACAATGGAGAAAAAACTCCTTAAAAATTCAAATTTTCCCATATAGTAGCTCTATACGATAAGACGGTACAAATATTTGAACATTGTATAGCCCTCCCGGGCTCAAATCGCATTCAATACAACTGAGTCAATTTATCCGGCTTTAACCAATATATTGGTCACGAACGGTCAACATGCCACTACTAATAACACACCGCGTTTATCACAGGACAATAAAACTGTATATACGGCGACACCAAATGCAATAAATGAATATAGTAAATACACTATTCCCAAGAAATGTTGATTAGTTCAACTGGCTAAATACCAGGAATATATTTAATAGTGGACCGAAATGAACACATGAAGTCTCTCAAAGAGACGAAACGATTAACTGCCATATTACACAGACCTATATATGTTGTCGACAGTGCCAAATTATACCGCGTAGGCCTTATTCACAGCACAGCGCGTCTATCACGGGGCAATACTACTGTATATACGGCGACACCAAGTTTAATGAGTCAATGGGATACACTATTTCCAAGAAATGTTGACAAGCTCAGCTGGCTTTATACCAGAAATGTATTTAGTAGCACAGACCGAATGGAACATATTTAATAGCCCAGGCCGAATTGGGCCATTGCAATTTTAATAGGCACCCCCCCTGTGGATGGTTTTAGAATTTGGGAGGGGGGTATATTGCCTGAAAGAATTTGGGGGGGGGGGTATGTTGTCTAAAAGAATTTGGGGGTGGAGAAAGCGATGGTTAATAATAATGGGGGGGGGTGCTTCACTTTTTGTGTTGGGTTGGGGGGGGGGTAGTACTCTTGATTGCATGTAAAAGCTTGGGTATTGTATATTGTAATGACACACCCTGTGGATGGTTTTAATATTGGGGGGGTCTACCGCTGAACAAAAAATATTGGGGGGTGGTGAGATCTACCTCTGAAAGAATGGGGGGGGGGGGTCTCGCTACCGCTGAAAAAATAAAAGGGGGAGGGTCACAAATATTGTAAATATTGGGGGAGGAGGGATCATATAAAATGCATAGTATTATTCTTGCTTCAGTCGTTGTATGCGCATGCAGTGAACCTACGGGAGTGAAGTATTCTTCTTATAAATTTGCAACACGATCGGATGATATAACACCACAGCAAATGCCCTCGCCATCATCTCTCGTCGTGGCTCGTCTATCAAAGCTTACGCCATGACAGAAGGCTTGTCTAGATGAATGGACGACAACGGTTTATTTATAGAATCCCGAATCAAATTCTGGAACCGCGTCACCTTCGTGACCCTCACGACTTCTGCCATATCTGGGTTACCCAAATGAAACAGCGCGTAATCAATTTATTCACGTGTCTATTTCTTCGCCACAGCTCGCGGGAAGGAAAGAACGCCGCGCATTTATTGGAAGTTAATTTTAGAACAGCATCAAATCAACCGCTGGAAAACGGTCGCTCTCAAGCAAGGCCGACACGTTGGATACAGTGTATGGGCCTTGCTATAGGAAGATATGACATCGCAAACTAATTAGTTATTACATTATAACAATCTGGTAAAAAGTTACAGCATATGTGCATGCCCTGTTGTAATATACATTTAACTGTATATAACTACCTGCAACATACGTGGTTCCCATAAATCGTTGAAACTTCCATGTCATAAACCAATGTAACATATTTCGTACCCACCATCCTACAATATGATTGGACAGTGAGATCAGTTCTTTGATGTGAGTTTAAGCCAATCAAAAGTTACAATTGACAACGGTAGAGTCGGGCTGCTGCAGTCAGACAACTAGAAGGTTCTCATAACAAAAATTCCAGTTGTATTCCACGCAATTCACATTTCTATATGGTGTTCAGTTTCTTAATGTCGCGTGTCAAGAAAACACAAAAAGTTGACGTCGACTTTTGAAAAGAGACGTTGTTTGGACTCTCGTACGTCTCACGTCGACTTTTGCAATGTTAAAGAGATGCAGGACTTAAAAAGTCATATTTCCAGATCGGCGTTAAATTATGATATCGACCAACTTGTGCAGCATAATTCAACTATACCCCCAATACGCCAGTCTTTGCACCCGCACCCAAAGATGCCTGCATATGCATCGCGATAAACGCTATCATACTTGTCACGCTCGTCAATAGGGGAATTCTCTCTTTGAGCAGCTCACAGTTTAATACAAAATTTAATTGATAGTAATTTCTTAGTCAAAATAGTTTTCATGAGATCAAGGCTATTAATGCATATTCAAACAAAACATATTCATTCAACCAAAACAATTATAGTGTGTCCTTTTATCATTTATTGCCAAAAGTTTACTCTAAAATGTATGAAACTGGGGGTTCTTCTTGAAGGATGGCGCATTGTAAGATGTTCTTACATCTATAGATGGTCGCTTCATCGCTATTAAAGCACCATATCATTGGGTAAGGAGAAAACGTGTATATTTGTCGTCAAAACCGAGCACCTTGGAAACGTGTATATACATCTTGCGCATGCGCGATTGTGCTACCCCCAAGTACATGTACAGACGAGGCGTCAGTTCCGACCCACCAAAGTGAAATTTGCATCTGTTTCAGAAGGAAATGGTTTGATTGGCATATTCATTATCTTGATCGCCGTACAATTGCCCATAGCCTTTATTAACGAACTAACTTAACTGGGGATAAATTGAACTGCAGGGAAAATAAAATTACATTTCTTAATGAGAGCCGGAAAGATGTCAGTTCCGCCCCACTGTCGCCAGTTCCGATCCAGCTTCGTTTTGGCATTGACCTTTGACCCAGATATAAACGAATGTAATCGTCAACATGATAACTTTTCCGCCAAAATAGTGTTCTAGCTGGATATTTCGTTTTGAATGTCTTCATCTCATAAGTGAACATTTGACGTTAAAGAATGCGGGTTGGGGTGATAGTGATATGGTCGAGCTGATCATATTGGCATGATATATTGGACACTGAATTCAATCCGATGGCTAATAAGCGTATATTCACTCGAAAATGATGATAAATCAGCGGTACTTTTACTTATTTTACCTCTGAATGGCAGATTAAAGAGAAGAAATGCTAATCTGCACTCGAGATAGGATTTCACGCAGTGAGCGCTGCGTTCGCAAGACATTTTCAGGCCATATGGTACTGGCCATCCATGGATGATGGTGGTTGGGAACTGGGTCCGTCAGTTGATGTCAACAATGGGGCAGGTAGCCTTTAGAGAGATACCCCAGTAAATAAATTTATGAGAGATACATAGTACCATATGATAATTATATGTGAGAAACAAAACATCAAAACTTTGATCGGAAGCGCGGGCAGACGACACGGTTTTGGACCACCGGCCAGTCATGGTGTTTGTATTTAGACCGATGTAGTCGTGTGTATGGAGTGGGTCTGCAAAGCTGTCTCCTAACAAAACCAGTGAATGCATAATATAATTTAACCATGATTGAGAGGTTGATCAACTTGCTTAAATACACCAAATGTTTTATGATTTCGTGTGATCATGGTTATGACAAGGTGCAGTATTTTGGGAAGTGGGTCGGAACTGACACTGGATCGGAACTGGCGACGTCACTGTACTCGAGAGAGCTTCGTGTTACTAGGTTACCTGTGTTGGAATTTGTACAAAAACTATCCAAGCTACATATATTTCAGGTAAAAAGGAGGCTAAGTATTCAAAGAAGTTCTGTGTCAGGGGATTTGTAGCCTCGAACTGCAGGAGCACTGTATTGTGGTTGTTGGGGAGGGGGGAGTTACTCGATCGTAACTGCAAGCTACATGAAGCTCAGTTTGACTATGATCATTTTCGGGGACAAAATCCAACTCTGCTATATTACCTCAAGCAAGCTATTGAACAACAAAATAAAATGAATGCACCATTAGCTTTATGTTATTTCGTCTCTGTGTGTCAGCGACACGAAACCGCCTTCGAAGATAATAACCGTAACCCAGCTGAGGATTTCCCCCAGCAGTGGCGTCTGTTGGCTGGGTTCGGTCTATTTATAGAACACTGCGTCTGGAGAAGATATGTTTGTCCGCTTCTTGAGGTGTACCCTTCTTTGCGATATGTTTCTGCTTAGCCGTTATAGATCGCCGTCATGGGTCGGTTATTGACAAGGGAGATAACCTACCCAGTATGCAGATGGCGCTATGAATTTTATCCGGGGATTTTGTTTGTGTCGTTGTTGTTGCCCTGTGCACCTTGTTCGAGATGTACTTGAAGATTAAGGTAAGTTGTACAGCTTGAAAACTGCATGCACTGGGACTTAATCCCCCCCCCCCCCCCCCCCGTACGCAAGGTGTACAGTCTTAGCACACCCTTACTGATACTGTCACACAGATTAACCAGTGAAAATCATGCCTTCCTACGTTCATAAAGTTAGACCGCGGTTCGCAGTTCGTTATTCGGGACCAGTCATTCAACGACTCATAACAGCGCCCCTAGCAGCGCCCCCTGGCGTCAGATTTGGAATATGAATATGCAAAGATATAGAGCATGACATTCTCTCTTGCTTTACAGAGTTTGGAGTTAAAAAAATACAGATTTCCATATCGAAATAATTGCTGGTCTCGAATAATGAACTGCGAACTGCGAACCACGGTTTAACTTTATGAACGTGCCTTCCTCGGCCGACGGGATTCGGTTCTGAGTGACTTATTGTTTTTACCAACAGACTATACAACCATGCAGAGCAAAGTGCCGGGATGTCAATTTGAATGCGCCCTTTCAGCTTGTACATGTACCATAGCTAAGGAACAAATTCAAATTTCTTTATTGACCACGAACACAATTTACATTGGTTGGGATCGCATAACGAGACATAAACAAATATACCGTACAACTATATGCATGTATTTAATATATCAGGGAGCGCGGAACAATTTTGAAAGTGGAGCCCGGCTGACTATCCCAGCACATTAGGCGAGTGTCCATGGGCCGCCTTAGGCCCCTAGATGACTGGAGAGGAGTTTTAAGCAATTTCTGGGCACCCAATGTGTTATCAGTTGGCCACAAATGACCACACATTTGAGCGTTAGGAGATGAAAAATAAAATCCTCGAAATATTGATTCTAAAATATGCAGGCAGAATATTGACAGATGGGAGCGGGGGGGGGCTGATCCAGCAGCATAACCCGTACGCGTTACCTGACCAGATCGAGATCTCAGCAGCAACTGCCTTCAAACTTGATATTCATTGACGGTTAAACTTGATATCTGTGCCATGGGAACCTGGATGGTAATCGAGAGATGAAACGCAGCGCCATCTACATATACCGATTACCATCCCGGCCGCTGCTTTACGAGACCGCTGAGGGCAGAATCATTGTACATATATTCTTCCTTATGTCCTAAGGAAGAAACGATTCAGTTAAAAGATTTCAGTCACTTCTACATGTATTGTTCTTGTACTGTGTCGATAAATGTCGCGATTATACCCAAGAAAACGGAAATACTCTTCTATATCAGCTCTCTTTAAATGCAGTATATTTTATTCACGTTTTGAATGCAATATTTTTTAACTACGTTTTGAATATTTCCGGTTTACTTCATGTACTGACTCAGGATCCACAGGCACACAACTTTTCCTTATCAACTTCATTAAAAGTACGAGATGAACAGTATTGTGTGATACAGTTCCACAGAGGTGCTAACATTACAGATGTGGAAATTTATGAGTTAGGTGCGCAATTGGCTTTTTCCTTGATATTTTCCATTCTCCCCTATCTCTTAACATGGTGCTAAATAGCACTGGTGACAATATAGTGCAGATATTTTGCTAATCTTTGGTGCCGGGGTTTAAAGGCGATATAATTCTTCTAATTATCATCTAAATTGCATAGATTCGCACTGCAGGGAAAGGTAATTTAGCGTAGATTCGCAAATCGATTTGTCATTCACTTTATTGTCATATAAGGGAGAGTCAATATATTGTCTATTTAGCGTAGATTCGCAAATGTGTTTACCTCGTGGAGATGGCAGAGAAGACAATATATTGTCTAATTAGCACTTTGATAATCTCATCTAAATTGCAAAGATTCGCACTTCATGGAGAGTTAATATATTGTCAATTTAGCGTAGATTCGCAATTCTGTTTTACCTCGTCGAGATGGCAGAGAAGACAATATATTGTCTAATTAGCACTTTGATAATCTCATCTAAATTGCATAGATTCGCACTTCACGGAGAGTTAATATATTGTCTATTTAGCGTAGATTCGCAAATGTGTTTACCTCGTCGAAATGGCAGACAAGAGAATATATTGTCTAATTAGCACTTTGATAATCTCATCTAAATTGCATAGATTCGCACTCCATGGAGAGTTAATATATTGTCAATTTAGCGTAGATTCGCAATTCTGTTTTACCTCGTCGAGATGGCAGAGAAGACAATATATTGTCTAATTAGCACTTTGATAATCTCATCTAAATTGCATAGATTCGCACTTCATGGAAAGTTAATATATTGCATATTTAACGTAGATTTGCAAATCTGTTTTACCTCGACGAGATTGCAGAGAAGACAATATATTGTCTAATTAGCACTTTGATAATCTCATCTAAATTGCATAGATTCGCACTTCAGGGAAAGTTAATATATTGTATATTTAGCGTAGATTCGCAAATCTGTTTTACCTCGTCGAGATTGCAGAGAAGACAATATATTGTCTAAATAGCACTTTGATAATCTCATCTAAATTGCATAGATTCGCACTTCATGGAAAGTTAATATATTGTCTATTTAGCGTAGATTCGCAAATGTGTTTACCTCGTCGAGATGGCACAGAAGACAATATATTGTCTAATTAGCACTTTGATAATGTCATCTAAATTGCATAGATTCGCACTTCATGGAGAGTTAATATATTGTCAATTTAGCGTAGATTCGCAATTCTGTTTTACCTCGTCGAGATGGCAGAGAAGACAATATATTGTCTAATTAGCACTTTGATAATCTCATCTAAATTGCATAGATTCGCACTTCATGGAAAGTTAATATATTGTATATTTAGCTTAGATTCGCAAATCGATTTGTCATTCACTTTATTGTCACATAAGGGAGAGTCAATATATTGTCTATTTAGCGTAGATTCGCAAATGTGTTTACCTCGTGGAGATGGCAGAGAAGACAATATATTGTCTAATTAGCACTTTGATAATCTCATCTAAATTGCAAAGATTCGCACTTCATGGAGAGTTAATATATTGTCTATTTAGCGTAGATTCGCAAATGTGTTTACCTCGCCGAGATGGCAGAGAAGACAATATATTGTCTAATTAGCACTTTGATAATCTCATCTAAATTGCATAGATTCGCACTTCACGGAGAGTTAATATATTGTCTATTTAGCGTAGATTCGCAAATGTGTTTACCTCGTCGAAATGGCAGAGAAGAGAATATATTGTCTAATTAGCACTTTGATAATCTCATCTAAATTGCATAGATTCGCACTCCATGGAGAGTTAATATATTGTCAATTTAGCGTAGATTCGCAATTCTGTTTTACCTGGTGGAGATGGCAGAGAAGACAATATATTTTCTAATTAGCACTTTGATAATCTCATCTAAATTGCAAAGATTCGCACTTCATGGAGAGTTAATATATTGTCAATTTAGCGTAGATTCGCAAATCTGTTTTACCTCGACGAGATTGCAGAGAAGACAATATATTGTCTAATTAGTACTTTGATAATCTCATCTAAATTGCATAGATTCGCACTTCAGGGAAAGTTAATATATTGTATATTTAGCGTAGATTCGCAAATCTGTTTTACCTCGTCGAGATTGCAGAGAAGACAATATATTGTCTAAATAGCACTTTGATAATCTCATCTAAATTGCATAGATTCGCACTTCATGGAAAGTTAATATATTGTCTATTTAGCGTAGATTCGCAAATGTGTTTTAACTTCGGCGAAGTTTCCCAGAAGACAATATATTGTCTAATTTGCACTTTGATAATCTCATCTAAATTGCATAGATTCGCACTGCATGGTAAGGTAATATATCGTCTATTTAGCGTAGATTCGCAAATCGATTTGTCATTCACTTTATTGTCACATCAGGGAGAGTTAATATATTGTCTATTTAGCGTAGATTCGCAAATGTGTTTACCTCGTCGAGATGGCAGAGAAGACAATATATTGTCTAATTAGCACTTTGATAATCTCATCTAAATTGCATAGATTCGCACTCCATGGAGAGTTAATATATTGTCAATTTAGCGTAGATTCGCAATTCTGTTTTACCTCGTCGAGATGGCAGAGAAGACAATATATTGTCTAATTAGCACTTTGATAATCTCATCTAAATTGCATAGATTCGCACTTCATGGAAAGTTAATATATCGTATATTTAACGTAGATTCGCAAATCTGTTTTACCTCGACGAGATTGCAGAGAAGACAATATATTGTCTAATTAGCACTTTGATAATCTCATCTGAATTGCATAGATTCGCACTTCAGGGAAAGTTAATATATTGTATATTTAGCGTAGATTCGCAAATCTGTTTTACCTCGTCGAGATTGCAGAGAAGACAATATATTGTCTAAATAGCACTTTGATAATCTCATCTAAATTGCATAGATTCGCACTTCATGGAAAGTTAATATATTGTCTATTTAGCGTAGGTTCGCAAATGTGTTTACCTCGTCGAGATGGCACAGAAGACAATATATTGTCTAATTAGCACTTTGATAATTTCATCTAAATTGCATAGATTCGCACTTCACGGAGAGTTAATATATTGTCTATTTAGCGTAGATTCGCAAATGGGTTTACCTCGTGGAGATGGCAGAGAAGACAATATATTGTCTAAATAGCACTTTGATAATGTCATCTAAATTGCATAGATTCGCACTTCATGGAGAGTTAATATATTGTCAATTTAGCGTAGATTCGCAATTCTGTTTTACCTCGTCGAGATGGCAGAGAAGACAATATATTGTCTAAATTTTATTCGTACACATATTTTGTTGAATAGGAAGCAATATATTTGTCTAATTAGAGCATTGATAATGTGATGTAAATTGCAAATATCCGCAATTGAAGAAGACTTAATATACTTTCTATTTAACGTATATTCACAAAGCGGTTTAACCCTATCGATCATGCTTCATTCTCTATTGTTGAACCCAGAAATGATATGTTGTTAATACAACAATAATACATGTATTATCTATGCAGCAGTAAATCCTTAACAAGTAAACTGAATGTGGATATCCCTTGTTTGTTGAACCTAGAAATGCCATATTGTTACAATCACTATAAAACCATTAAGTGAACAATTCTCGTGAGAACCAAATGGCATTCGACACTAGGGGTTGCGTCAAAATGATAAAAGGTCGACAATAATTTGATGATATTCCGTGCAGATTTTAGCAACTATCTCCCTAAAAAAAGAACTATATAGTCATCTGTGAGTCCATCCAAGGGGTGGTTTTAAAATTTGCAGTGCTATCGCGAAAGGCGGCGAATGTCCTCTCGGACTTACAGAAATGATAATGACAATGTCGCTCATGACAATGCTTCACCTTTGATTGTTGAACCTAGAAATGGCATATTGTTACCATGAAAACAATTCGAAGAAAGGACGTTAATCACGAAAGCTGAAAACTTGGACTCTCTCTCTGGTATATTGTTTAACGATAATCTTTGCTCCATGCTACATGTAATGCTACATTATTATCTTCGCAATGAATATATCATGTCATAAGTACATGTAATTTGGATCACCTTCTTCCACAAAAATGATATTAGATACCTGTGCATTGCGTTTACGTGATAAAATGATATAATTATATCTTGTACGATTTATCACACATCATTCGCACTGACATTTTCTTCCTCCGGTAGTGGCGCTATAGTCATGTCTTTGTCTCTTCAATGGGTGGTATTGGGTCCATCGACATTAGGAACACAAGAAGCTGCTTCACCGAAGAATCAGAACGGCCATATGTTGTTAATACATGTAATAAGCCAGTAATTACAATTGTTGTTATGAAACACTCTTGTCGATTAACAGCGATACATACACAAATATTGTGTACGGGATACAAAAGTTGTTATCCATAAAATAGCCTTTATTATATGTGGTATCAGATCGTTTCGTCACGCGATATTCCGGCAAGCTACATTTCGGTAAGCGACATTTCGTCACGCGACTTTGACATGTGAAAATGTCGCGTGCCACAATGTCGTACTCTTCACTTTGTGCCGAAATGTTGCATGCCGAAATCTCATACATGCCGAGATGTCGCGTGCCGAAATGTCGCGGATTTGTTATATATTCGACTTTTTACTGGAGATATATGTGTCACTTGAGGGGAGATTTGGAGTGTTTGATTCATACTTTTACTTCATTACCAGAAACTGAAATAGAATATGTTGTATCTTCTATCGACAATGTACAAAGAAAGTTAAAACCTGGCATGGAGATATCCAAACCATAGTTTATTAGGTCTACACTCATATAATTTGCGTTTCGATAGAAAAATCTCGGTAAAACAAAAGCCCGCTGCAACTGATATTTTCGATCATGGTCACATATGCTTTATTTCTTGTCCATGGACGCATTTCTGTGTTTGATGATATACCAGAGAGAAAAGGTAAATCTGTATCGGTGATTCTGCGGACGTTATATTTAAACTGGCCAAGCCATTGAAATGACTTTTCGGTACATTGAGTGTTGACTTAGTGTGTTTTGACGATTTTTTCTAACTTGGGAGTGAAATCTTTCTGTTTATGGACGGCTTCGCGGAAAGTGATCAGAGCGGATATGCCTATTATGCCTCCGATCGCCAAATCTGGTAAATCACTCGTTTGGGAACGATGATAAGCATAAGTATGTATCAATCTCAGTAAGGTCAGATATAATATCACGGAATACATGTATTATATCTAAATTCAGCCCTATATAAATCCCGTGCGAGTTGAAACTACTATTGTTAGCCTATCAGATGGATAGCTGGTTGTAACTATTTCAAAATCACGCCCACAGTAATTACACGCGGTAGCTCGTGGTCTAATATATAAACATTATCCCGAAACAGTTTCCAAATAAGGCATCATTTCCCGGCCGGGCCCGTAAACATGAAAGAGTTTACTCCCGCCGAAAAATCTGGCTTTGTTAGGGGTAGAAAATATCAAAAGATTGTGCCGTGCGAATATGTTAATCTCATTGGAGTAAACGTCAATTATTGTCAGAGCGAAAAGGTTGAAATGGTCGTGATTGCCTGATTTTGGGATCTTACATTGAACACTTTCATCACTCCAATCTGTGTCTCCTCCCGATTTATACCTCCATAATTAGTTTAAAGTCAGCATCAAGAATAATTAGCTTTATTATACAGAATCTACATGAATGGTTGATACATGCGATTCAACTGGCTGATTTTGGTGAGCTATGTAGCATAATTAGAATACTAAAAACAAACTTGTTTTCTAAACTTCAATTTTTTATCATCGTTAGTCATAGTTTCACGCAATATATTGCCTAGTATGTGTGTATCTTCCTATTTCTGTCCTCTTAGTGCCCAATATACTGATAATTCCTGTGTAACACCAGTGACATGATTGAAGACAAGTGTTAGGAAAAGCTTATTATTCGGAATGTCTGCATTTATTGTACGCATTATAAAGAGTTTTGTCAATGGAGACTCTGTTGAAATCAAATTCTATAGTCATTGGTGATCTTGATTTTCAGATATTTCCCCAAGTGAAAATGTGCCTTTCCGTGAGAATGACCCCACAGTAGTATACAATGAGTAAAACGGAAGGCTAGCGCGTCACTGCGCATGCGCGAAGTGAATTTTTGGGTTGCCATAGGGGGGGTTCGCATACGTGAGTTAATTTTTTTTTAATGTGAGTGGGTGGGTTTAAAATGGCGGCCGTTTGACGTCCGCCATTTTGAACCCACCCACTCACTCGGTTGCACTGATTGACCTGGGATGTGAGTGGGTGGGTTTAAAATGGCGGACTTTCTTTGTCCGCCATTTTGAACCCACCCACTCACGGGGGTGATTGAGTGCTATGTGAGTGGGTGGGTTTAAAATGGCGGCCGTTTGACGTCCGCCATTTTGAACCCACCCACTCACTCGGTTGCACTGATTGACCTGGGATGTGAGTGGGTGGGTTTAAAATGGCGGACTTTCTGGATTGTGACCTGGGACTATGGGATGCATGTACTGACTTGGTTCTGGGTATTTGTCATCACGGGGAGGTCACGTGATCAGTTCAAGGTCATATCCATTTTTTATCGATATGTCAACCCCACACCCAGTCCATTAGATGCTCCTTCACCTAAGCTTCACTTTGATACCTCACTCGACCTGTGGTGTGAGTGAGTGCAAGAATGTATTCATCCGCGGTGATGCAGTCATGTCTGGCGGTGATTCGGTCTCGGGAAAAAGCTTCCTTGCCCAATGCCTACGGACTTTACCGAAGATACACGGACTTTAACGAAAAGACACGGACGTACACGAAAAGACGCGAAGGTGAACGCCATTGTGGGAAACCTCCCACAGACAGGTCAGTACATGCATTTCTATGTTGTTCACGCATAATAAAAGGATTGATCTGTAATCTGTGTTGTTGTTGTTGCTCCCTTTTTTGGACTAACCCATCAGAATAGTACGTATCACGGACTATACCCGTAGAGCTACATCTGGTCTATAAAACATGTCCTTCTGGATCCCACACCTACATTTCTACAGAGCCATGGCGGAGATCAAGCCCCATGCGACTCGCATTTTACAGTATGCCACCGTGGTGAATTCATTCACGGGTTACCGAGCAGTGGTCCGGTCCATGTTTGCAGATGGCGACGACAACGAGGGACGACGCCAGATCCTGAACGAGTTCACGGAAGCGGTCCTCCACAGAGTGCACTCGATGGACAGGCGTGCCATCACTCACCACTACTGGACTATGACAGCCATCCTTGATGCTCGCGCTATGGACCAGGAGCGCTCACGCCGGAACCAGCGCCGGCTGGTTGCCTCATACTAGTCTGTGCTCTATTCACCCTGGCGCTGTGGTATTGACACTATAAATACGAGGGATGAGACAGAGTGTGTGTCATTCTCCCTTCGACATTTGAGAGGAAGCATGTCATCACTCCAAGCCATCTTGCCTCTTACACCCAATGTGAAGTTATACGTGTATGATGCTAAAGTGACCCTGGTCGAAGATTGTGGAAATATTTGCTTTGAGCACGCTGAGACTCTATCGGATAGGGTGACACTAGAGCGTGATGGCTGGACTAAGTTTCAACGGGTGTTGAGCGGAGAGTTAGACGGACACCTGATCCACCTGGACAAGGCCAACTACGTATACCATACTGCGCTCTACCCACGGGTGGGACGCTACCAAGAGCCGGCTCGAAGTTTCCTCCTAACTCCCTCTCTGTGGTCAGCCTTGGAGAAAATAGGCCCTCTGGTGGACCAGTTATTTATACCCGACGATCGATCACCCCACCAATTGGCATGGGCTCGTGCTATCGAACACGCACTAGATGAACCTAATGAAAAAAAAAGCGGATGGAGAAAATACTATATGTATAGAATGCGCAGAGGCTGGAATGACAGTGTCACCTGATGAAGCCACCCACACACACATGACGGGCCAGAACGATGAAGAAGAAGAAAAAATCCGTGATGAAGCCGCGGGGCCAATGGCTGAACCCCATGAACAACTACATGAACCCGACGACGATGCCATTGATTACCCCGCTAGACTCAGTCAGCCCAATGACATGACCACCTGATCCTTTGATCTCACGGGGTTCTCCCTATAAATACGAGAGACAGTGAAATCTGGTACCATTCACGTACTGACCATGACGGAGCATATAGTACTGGCGTATTTCAGCTTGACCCCGAGGTTTTCCTGCACGTGTATGCGGATAAGGTCGATATCATGGAGGAGGTGGTGGGAGACACGGACCCTACACAACCGTGCCCGGCTCACATTCGTCTGTCCCAGGAGGGCTGGACCAAATTCAAACGGGTGTTGTCTGGTGAACTGGACAGCGATCTCATCCACTTGTGTCACGATGTGTACATCCGACGCGGCCCTTTCTTTGCTCAATTGGCTCGGCTAGATGGAGGTACAGTGCATTTTACCCTTCACCCTGATCTATGGTCTGCATTGGAAGATGCCGTGGTGGATGTGATGAAGTGCTTATCAAGCGGTCAGCAGACGAGTTGGACTGGTCATTGACCATGGCCACTGTGGAAGTCCACGAAGAAAATCAGAAAGAAACTCCGGCCCAAGATATACCCGTTATAAATAAACGATAGAGCCAGGGTCCATCATCATTTTGTCACCATGAAGCGCTGGGAGAAGGTGTTGGATAACTTATACTACAGTCCCGACAGTCCGGCAGCCTATAGTGCATTGTCGGCTCTCTATCGAGCGGCCAAACCCCAGGGGATACAACGCGCCCAAGTCCGAGATTGGTTAAGAAGACAAGACACCTATACCTTACATCGATCTGTCCGTCGCCATTTTCTACGGAACCGGGTCATCGTGGGAGGAATAGATGCCCAGTGGTAAGCGGATTTGGTGGATATGAGCGCCTTTGCCAAACACAACGATGAGAATCGGTATATCTTGACGTGCATCGATATCCTATCCAAGTATGCGTGGGTGGTACCCATCCGGACGAAAACGGGGGCAAATCTCATAGCGGCGTTCAAAGACATCTTCAAGACCGGGCGCAAACCTTTGTATTTGCAAACCGACGAAGGCACGGAATTCCTCAACAGACCGTTCCAAGCCTTTCTCAAGAAACAGAAGGTGTTTTTCTTCCATACGTACAACGAGACCAAGGCTTCCGTGGTGGAGAGGTTCAACAGGACATTCAAAGGCCGCATGTATAAATATTTCACCTATAAGAATACAAGGCGGTACATCGATGTTCTCCCGAAACTGGTGAGGGGTTACAATCGAGCCTATCATCGAAGTATAGAGAGAGCCCCCCATTACCGTGACCCAACGCAATGAAGCCCAAGTCCGGCGTGTCTTGTACACCAGGCCATCGCAGCGAACGACGAAGGCGGTGTACAAGGTCGGGGACCCTGTACGGATCAGTAAAGTCAAGGGCAAGTTCGAGAAAAGTTACTTGCCCAACTGGAGCGATGAGCACTTCCTGATTAAACGGCGCCTACCCCGACAGCGGCGAGTCTATGAACTGGAAGATCTCCAAGGGGAAACGTTGCTGGGGACGTTTTACGACACGGAATTACAGCCTGTTGTAAAACACAGCAAGATTACTACACGGTGGAGCAGATTTTGAAAACGGAACGTCGACGTGGCAAACTGTTTCATTTCGTAAAATGGCAAGGCTGGCCCAGTTCCTTCAATTCCTGGGTCGCGGCCAACCAGGTGAAACGACTATAAAACCAGACACCACTGCCGTCCTCCTTCATTCCACATCCGACCACAGTGCTATGGACCAACAGCAGCTGCCTCTGAAGACAGCGTCTCGCAAAACGCGCAAAGCGCAAGTGGTCTTTGGGGTGCTATTGCTAACCCTGCTGAGTGTGTTGTACGGAGGTGTGTTTTACGACGTAGCCTATGTCAGCACGTTACTTAACCAACTGAGAACACCAGGCACCAGCGAAACGGGTCTACAGAGGCACCAGTCGTATCGAGCCCAGTCACCACCACCACCACCACACCCCGCGTACAAGCCACGTCGAGCTCTACACCTACACCAAGTACACCTACTACGTCTCAAGACCCACCGGATTTCATCCCTCACAGTGAACCGACCACCCACGTTGTACCCACTCCCAGCACCATCTCTGAACGTGAACAGACAACGACGACCGACGTTGTACCCACCACCACTCCAGTTCACTCGTACGAAATTTACAAGAGCGTGTTACCACGACAACGGATACACCTCAAACCATGGACCCTCGGTGGCAGCATCCCTTCACTTGCGTCATCGCAGGACCGACGGGCTCCGGCAAAACGCACTTCGTCAGGAAGCTCCTTCAACACGCCGACAGCATGATCACTCCACCCATTGCCCGAGTCGTGTGGTGTTACGGAGAATGGCAGGAAGCGTATGCAGCAATGCCCCCACATCACGTTCGTGGAAGGCCTACCCAACCTGGCCGATTTGGAACCCGACACCTTGGTGGTTCTGGATGATCTCATGGCGGAGACGGATGCACCCAACTCTTTACCAAAGGCAGCCATCATCGACGGCTCAGCATCATCTACATTGTGCAGAATCTGTTCAGTAAAAACAAGAACATCGGAATATCA
>JAVTVY010019489.1:0-72956 GCA_036873755.1 Hanleya hanleyi | reverse complement strand
GCGCGCGCGCGCGTCATCTCGCGTCATCCCCGGCAGTGCGCGCGCGCGCGGACGCGGGTCAAAAGGTCAAAGGGTGGCCTCCAGGTCAGACGGTCCAATGTCCAATGAGACAATGTTGCGGCATCGCTATAGTCAGAGCTTGAGCACAATAAAAAATTCTAGATTCTAGGGGGATTTTAGATGAACCTGGGAAAGATGGGCAGTTCCATTTGGACCAATCAGCGGTCGAGAAAAAGAGCCAATCAGCGGTCGAGAAAAAGAACCAATCAGCGATCGAACAATCAGCCAATGGAATTGGGGTATTCACGGTGTGCTTTCGCTGACGTCCGCGCCTACATCTGGGTTCTTGTATACCCGGGTAATGTTTTTCTGGACATGGATGGGTTACCTTTGGCTCCATTCTAGGCCACTGATTGACTAATACGGTGTTCAAAGCCACTTTCATGCATTATGCTCATAGAACTTATAGTCATAATCTATACGTGTTGGACGAGTCTCTTCACTCACCGTATATACGTACCTCAATGAAATGCCCGCTCCAAACCTAGACCAAAGACACGTACTTGGTCTGTAGGCTGATTTCATTGGCTCTCTATTTTTTACTATAGTGCTCTTGCCTTCTAAACTTGATGGGTTACATTTTGACCCCATCCTACACCACTGATTTCAGTTTGACTGAATCTCTACATTGGGCATTGATGCATTAGGAATAAAACACACAAGACAGGGTTTTTTGGTGAGATCTCATTTTTTTTTTTTATTCAGTGAACAACAACAACGTGAGAACAACCACGTGAAAACTCAAGCCCAGAACAAGGGGCTTGTCATTAACTGAAGCCCAGAACAAGGGGCTTGTCATTAACTGAAGCCCAGAACAAGGGGCTTGTACATTGAAGCCCAGAACAAGGGGCTTGTCATTAACTTAAGCCCAGAACGGGGCTTGTACATTGAAATGATGGGCGGCCCAGTCACAGACGAGTACATCGCGGTCCTCGGCCTGGGAGTACTCGTCAAACATCTGTACGATAGTAGATAAGGGTCTTCCCCGGCATCGATGGTACAGGTAAAACAAGCAATATTGTCCGCACACGCCACTGGTCAGGCTTTGCAACGTTTGACTGTTCCACCACCACGTCTCTGTGCCTTGATCCATGAAGTCTGTTAAATCGGGATGGAGGGGTGGCAGACCGTACGGGTCAAAGTATTCCCCCTGCTCTTCTGTCAAATACACGGCCACCCAGTGTTCACCGGGTCGATCCATCGGGTCCGTGTTGAGAACGTAAGCAGCCGGATACATACGGTCTAATGGAAACACATCTCGGGCGAACACCCCTTGAAAGACCCTACGTATCTCTGGGTCATTCTCCAGCACGGTGGTTATCTGGTCTGTATCCATTTTAGGTGGAGAAGTCACACAGGACGTTGCGCGCCTTGTCCACTTGAATGATGTTGTCAAACTCGGCGTAGCAGATCACATTGACGGTGGTCGCCAGGGTTCCAACCGTAAATTGCCTTGCTTGGTCAGGGCCAGCTGATGGTCGTTCTCTAAGGTGGGGGTCAGATCGAAACAGAACAACGTGTATCCGTTCGCGTAATCCTCCCGACTGATCATATTCCCTTCGTCCTGGTTGATTTGACCGGTGGCTGTAAACAGGCTCTGATAGGCTCGAATGAAATTCCTCCGCCCAAAGTTCGGGGTTATGGCCGTGGCTGGCACCTGTTGTCCATCCACATGCAGGGCCACAAAATTGATGCCGAAATGTTTAAAGTCAAACGGATTCTCTGGGTAGGCTCCGCTGAAACCGGTATTTTCCACACAGGCCAGGATCAATCGCTTGGGTAGTTCCCCCAGGAACAGGTTTTCTTTGTTGGCGCCCATATTTCCAGCAGGCACAGAGAACACTTTGGTTTGCACACGTCGGATAGGGTACTGGGCTGGTTTTGTTTCCAAGGCTTTCGTGTGTCCCAATTGAACGGCTGGATTCGGTTTCACTTTTCGGACATACAGGACTGCGTCTTGGATGACAATCTTATAGTCCGCTACATGCCCCTCTACGTTAGTGGCCATCAAGGCGAAGGTGGGAGGCGCCCGTATCAGTCGGATTTTGATGGGGGTCTTGTTCAAGATGTACCGGTCTTGCATGAACATGTCTGCATGCAGTCGACCCATCATATCCACCGAGGCACTGTTCGCAGTGAAAGCCTTCCGTTTGTTATATCCCCCATTGTCCGCCGTGTCCATGTGCTCGGGCGTGTCCTTGTAGAATAAAGCGGTTGTCAGCTGAGATTTTTTAGCCTCTCGGCCATACGACAACAGTGTCTCGATGTAGGCTCGATAGGGGTACGTGTTGGTGGAGTCACTGATGAGTTTGTCGCTGAGAAAAATATCCACCTGCTGAAACATCGAGTGCAGCCAGAGATTCGTCGGGCCCACCGTTGCTTGGTCAGCGATTCTGGTGCCAGCTCCATTGACCACCTTGGCTTTCACATACAAGTAGGTATGGGCTAAATCCACATAGGCCGTATCCGCATTACTGATGGTGAACTTGATGGGCCCGGTTTCGTTGATGCTGGAGAGCGGGAGATGCTCCACCCATAATCCTTGTTCGACACTGGTTTGTGTGGGCGGCACGGTCCACAAATCAAATTCACTGTTGGTGGAGGGGCAGGACTCGGCGTGGATTAAGGCCATGTTTTAAGAAAAGATATCCTTTGTCTTCTTGGATGTGCGTCGTCGCTGGGTCGGTCGTCGACTGGTGCGTGGTCTCGGTGGGGCAGCTCTTTTATTCCCAACGGTGCGTTGTGCTTTGGCCACCAAGACGCCTCCCGCTTCTTTGGCCCGCCGTTTCAAGGATTCTTTGGGTGCCGTACCCCCCAAGACATCACCGGCCACTTGCAGTCCACTGCGTACCGCTTGTTTGCCGATTGCTTTCACCCCACGCGTCACCAAGGGCAGGAACGTTTTGACGATGCTGCCGAGTATGTTCCCCAGTCCATGTCCTCGTTGCATGCGTGCACCGCTAAAGACTGGAAAGCCACCCCCGGCCTTTTGGGTATAATAGTCGGCATAGCTGCGTGCATCGCACTCGTAAGGTACTTTCATTATGCAAAGTGGGGAGCACGTGCTTGTCGAAAATGAAGTGTCAGCACCACTTTTCCTCGTTCGAATGCCATCGCTCGTCCCGTGTCATCTCTTATATCCACCGTGATCGTGTTGATATCGGTATGTCGTACGGGCAAGTACATGATATGGGTGAAACTGTGGGTGACTTGATCGCCATACGTCTTTTTAATGGGGACCACCCGTAACAGAGGTGTGTTGATATCGCCCACGATGTGGTTGTCCACCACGTCCGAGTAGACGTAGAGTCCGTACATACCTGACTTCATATCCATCGGCATCTCGCCATGGTGTTGGTTGGGACCAGCGAACGTCTGTAGATCGAAACCCAGCATTTGCTGTAGTGTAGGACTGAGTTTCACATTCACGGTATCGGTGAGGGTAAGCTGTGCCTTGTCGTTGTGTACGTTGACATCGAAGAACACGTTTCTCTTGAAGCGCAAGGCTATCAGGCGTGCTGCACTATCCGTCACCCCCCGTAGCGCCTTATCATGCATCAGTCTTGACAGCCCACCCATGAACTCTTTGGGGGTATCGTATTGGCCTTCGGACAGGGTGAGTCGGGTGTTTTTGCCTTCGTAGGTCACCTCGTACCACACTTCATTGGCTCGCACGTTGTACCACGAGTAAGGGTATTGGACATCCACGAGGGCACATTCCCAGCGTCCAGGTAAATGTAACGGTTGCGGTAACTGGGTGACGTACTTGGCCACGGTGTTGTCAGGAAACACATCCAGCGAACTGTTACTGGGTAGGGTCAGGTAAAACATGGCGACTGAGCTGTCCTGCTGCTGCTGTTGGTTTTAATAGGTCTTCCACGCCTTGGGCGGTTGTGTGCGGCGTCGTGTTCGTCGCGGTGACTTGCTACGTGTCACGGCTCTGGAGATGTGGGGTGTCTTGATCAAGGGTGTTTTTTTATAGGCGCGAAAAGAAAGTGCCCGTTGTGGTGGTGTTTTGGGGGGTGACTCCGGTTCCCATTCGACTTCCCAAGAAGGTAGTGGGCCACTCGGTGATTGCTGGGTTTGCTGCATAAAGGCCCAGCGGTGGGGGTTCCCCACCAATTCCTGTGGTACATGCATGTCTTTCAAGCCTTGAGCGAAGACCTCCCATCCTCGAGGATCGGTGTGCGATCTGCGTTGACGCATCAGATCATTCACTAAATCCGTCATGTGGGTGCCGGGGACCACCTGATTCTGTACCAGGAGTTCGCCTTTATCATTCCAAGTCATGTTAGGATTCTGTTTCATCCGTTGTAATACCAGGCCAGCTTGTTTCTTGAACGAGGCAGGTACACTCTTCAGCACTTCGTCTTCCACCCACTGTGGGGCTGTGGGGGCTACCTCACCCGGCTGTTGGAGCGGTGCTGAGGTCAGCGGTCTGTCACGTGGTGGTGGTGGTGGTGGTGGTGCTGTTGCTGGGGTAGACAGGGTTTTGTATTGGTCCATGAACGTCATGTACCGTTGAAGCGTCTCATTGTACCGTTGTACTTTCTCACTGTCGCTTAACCCCGGTCTCTGTAAGATCTGTTGCATCTCTCCATCGAGGCTGTTTATGGTCTTCACCGTAGGTGGGACAGGGTAGGGTGATTGGAGGTTTTGCAGGAACCGTGGTTCGACGAGGACCATTTTTTTCGTGTGGTTCATTGTCGGCCGAAGAGTCCACCCAATACTGGACCCAACACGGAAGCGGCCAACGGTGCTAAGATGGCCCCGAGAAAGCCGCCTTTCTGTAACACCTTTTTCTTTTGTGTTTGAGGGACCCGCTTGTGGACTAGGGTTCGGAGACCTGTCTTATGCTTGGCCAACTTGGTCTTCTGAGCCGGAGTCAGTGGTACGTTGCCTTTTAACAGGTTGTACCCGATCTCGCACAGACAGCGTACAAGGTCAGGGTCCGCACCGCGTACAATGGTTCGGACTAACTCGGGTGGGGCCGTCTTCAATACACGGAGCGTGGGAGCGTGCTTCCGTACTCGCGCAGACATCCTGTACAACTAATGCTAGAACCCACAACTCTGCCCTTTTTATCCACCTCACAGACAAAGTCAACCCTGCTGTGGTATTCATTCTTTTTATTATTCCCCATCATCAAACACACAAACCCCAGCTGGGGGCGCCACTGTGGGTGTGTTTACATTATTTTTGCATGTACACGTGGTGGGTCTCTCCGGGAAAGATGCCGGTCCGTAGTCGAAGGTGGTCGGGAGTGGCTTGCTTGAGGTCGAAGAGCATATACCCGTGCTGAGGGGTTGTGGCATCTTTGAAGGCTTCCAACGCAAACGGTGTGCGGCCGGGATACATCTGTCTCGCCAGGTGCAGCAGTTGAGTGGTATCTCTCGGGTTTTTGAAGACCACCAGGTAGTGGGCATTTAAGCTGATATTCCGATGTTCTTTGTTTTTACTGAACAGATTCTGCACAATGTAGATGATGCTGAGCCGTCGATGATGGCTGCCTTTGGTAAAGAGTTGGGTGACCCGTGCATCCGTCTCCGCCATGAGATCATCCACAACCACCAAGGTGTCGGGTTCCAAATCGGCCAGGTTGGGTAGGCCTTCCACGAACGTGATGTGGGGCATTGCTGCATACGCTTCCTGCCATTCTCCGTAACACCACACGACTCGGGCAATGGGTGGAGTGATCATGCTGTCGGCGTGTTGAAGGAGCTTCCTGACGAAGTGCGTTTTGCCGGAGCCCGTCGGTCCTGCGATGACGCAGGTGAAGGGATGTTGCCACCGAGGGTCCATGGTTTGAGGTCTATCCGTTGTCGTGGTAACCCGCTCTTGTAAATTTCGTACGAGTGAACTGGAGTGGTGGTGGGTACAACGTCGGTCGTCGTTGTCTGTTCACGTTCAGAGATGGTGCTGGGGGTGGGTACAACGTGGGTGGTCGTCGTCGTTGTCGGTTCACTGTGAGGGATGAAATCCGGTGGGTCTTGAGACGTAGTAGGTGTACTTGGTGTAAGTGTAGAGCTCGACGTGGCTTGTACGCGGGGTGTGGTGGTGGTGACTGGGCTCGATACGACTGGTGCTCTCTGTAGACCCGTTTCACTGATGGCTGGTGCTCTCAGTTGGTTAAGTAACGTACTGACATAGGCTACGTCGTAAAACACACCTCCGTACAACACACTCAGCAGGGTTAGCAATAGCACCCCAAAGACCACTTGCGCTTTGCGCGTTTTGCGAGACGCTGTCTTCGGAGGCAGCTGCTGTTGGTCCATAGCACTGGGGTCGGACGTGGAATGAAGGAGGACGGCAGTGGTGTCTGGCTTTATAGTCGTTTCACCTGGTTGGCCGCGATCCAGGAATTGAAGGAACTGGGCCAGCCTTGCCATTTTACGAAATGAAACAGTTTGCCACGTCGACGTTCCGTTTTCAAAATCTGCTCCACCGTGTAGTAGTCTTGCTGTGTTTTTACAACAGGCTGTAATTCCGTGTCGTAAAACGTCCCCAGCAACGTTTCGCCTTGGAGATCTTCCAGTTCATAGACTCGCCGCTGTCGGGGTAGGCGCCGTTTAATCAGGAAGTGCTCATCGCTCCAGTTGGGCAAGTAACTTTTCTCGAACTTGCCCTTGACTTTACTGATCCGTACAGGGTCCCCGACCTTGTACACCGCCTTCGTCGTTCGCTGCGATGGCCTGGGGTACAAGACACGCCGGACTTGGGCTTCATTGCGTTGGGTCACGGTAATGGGGGCTCTCTCTATACTTCGATGATAGGCTCGATTGTAACCCCTCACCAGTTTCGGGAGAACATCGATGTACCGCCTTGTATTCTTATAGGTGAAATATTTATACATGCGGCCTTTGAATGTCCTGTTGAACCTCTCCACCACGGAAGCCTTGGTCTCGTTGTACGTATGGAAGAAAAACACCTTCTGTTTCTTGAGAAAGGCTTGGAACGGTCTGTTGAGGAATTCCGTGCCTTCGTCGGTTTGCAAATACAAAGGTTTGCGCCCGGTCTTGAAGATGTCTTTGAACGCCGCTATGAGATTTGCCCCCGTTTTCGTCCGGATGGGTACCACCCACGCATACTTGGATAGGATATCGATGCACGTCAAGATATACCGATTCTCATCGTTGTGTTTGGCAAAGGCGCTCATATCCACCAAATCCGCTTGCCACTGGGCATCTATTCCTCCCACGATGACCCGGTTCCGTAGAAAATGGCGACGGACAGATCGATGTAAGGTATAGGTGTCTTGTCTTCTTAACCAATCTCGGACTTGGGCACGTTGTACCCCCTGGGGTTTGGCCGCTCGATAGAGAGCCGACAATGCACTATAGGCTGCCGGACTGTCGGGACTGTAGTATAAGTTATCCAACACCTTCTCCCAGCGCTTCATGGTGACAAAATGATGATGGACCCTGGCTCTATCGTTTATTTATAACGGGTATATCTTGGGCCTGAGTTTCTTTCTGATTTTCTTCGTGGACTTCCACAGTGGCCATGGTCAATGACCAGTCCAACTCGTCTGATGACCGCTTGATAAGCACTTCATCCACATCCACCACGGCATCTTCCAATGCAGACCATAGATCAGGGTGAAGGGTAAAATGCACTGTACCTCCATCTAGCCGAGCCAATTGAGCAAAGAAAGGGCCGCGTCGGATGTACACATCGTGACACAAGTGGATGAGGTCGCCGTCCAGTTCACCAGACAACACCCGTTTGAATTTGGTCCAGCCCTCCGGGACAGACGAATGTGAGCCGGGCACGGTTGTGTAGGGTCCGTGTCTCCCACCACCTCCTCCATGATATCGACCTTATCCGCATACACGTGCAGGAAAACCTCGGGGGTCAAGCTGAAATACGCCAGTACTATATGCTCCTCGGGGGTCAAGCTGAAATACGCCAGTACTATATGCTCCGTCATGGTCAGTACGTGAATGGTACCAGATTTCACTGTCTCTCGTATTTATAGGGAGAACCCCGTGAGATCAAAGGATCAGGTGGTCATGTCATTGGGCTGACTGAGTGTAGCGGGGTAATCAATGGCATCGTCGTCGGGTTCATGTAGTTGTTCATGGGGTTCAGCCATTGGCCCCGCGGCTTCATCACGGATTTTTTCTTCTTCTTCATCGTTCTGGCCCGTCATGTGTGTGTGGGTGGCTTCATGAGGTGACACTGTCATTCCAGCCTCTGCGCATTCTATACATATAGTATTTTCTCCATCCGCTTTTTTTTCATTAGGTTCATCTAGTGCGTGTTCGATAGCATGAGCCCATGCCAATTGGTGGGGTGATCGATCGTCGGGTATAAATAACTGGTCCACCAGAGGGCCTATTTTCTCCAAGGCTGACCACAGAGAGGGAGTTAGGAGGAAACTTCGAGCCGGCTCTTGGTAGCGTCCCACCCGTGGGTAGAGCGCAGTATGGTATACGTAGTTGGCCTTGTCCAGGTGGATCAGGTGTCCGTCTAACTCTCCGCTCAACACCCGTTTAAACTTAGTCCACCCATCACGCTGTAGTGTCACCGTATTCGATAAAGTCTCAGGGGACGCCCTCCAATCCCCGCCACTATCTTCCACCAGAGTCACATAATCTTCATAAACGTATAATCCCACCTGGTAAGGTGTAAGGGGGAGGATGGCTCGTAGGACGGATGACATGCTTGGTCCAAATGTCGAACGGTGAATGACACACACTCTGTCTGACCCTGGTATTTATAGTGTCAATACCACAGCGCCAGGGTGAATAGGGCACAGACTAGTATGAGGCCAACCAGCCGGTGCTGGTTGCGGCGTGAGCGCTCGTGGTCCATAGCCCGAGCATCAAGGATGGCTGTCATAGTCCAGTAGTGGTGAGTGATGGCACGCCTCTCCATCGAGTGCACTCTGTGGAGGACCGCTTCTGTGAACTCGTTCAGGATCTGGCGTCGTCCCTCGTTGTCGTCGCCATCTGCAAACATGGACCGGACCACTGCTCGGTAACCCGTGAATGAATTCACCACGGTGGCATACTGTAAAATGCGAGTCGCATGGGGCTGGGTCTCCGCCATGGCTCTGTAGAAATGAAGGTGTGGGATCCAGAGGGACGTGTTTTATAGACCAGATGTAGCTCTACGGGTATAGTCCGTGATACGTACTATTCTGATGGGTTAGTCCAAAAAAAGGGAGCAACAACAACAACACAGATTACAGATCAATCCTTTTATTATGCGTGAACAACATAGAAATGCATGTACTGACCTGTCTGTGGGAGGTTTCCCACAATGGCGTTCACCTTCGCGTCTTTTCGTGTACGTCCGTGTCTTTTCGTTAAAGTCCGTGTATCTTCGGTAAAGTCCGTAGGCATTGGGCAAGGAAGCTTTTTCCCGAGACCGAATCACCGCCAGACATGACTGCATCACCGCGGATGAATACATTCTTGCACTCACTCACACCTCGCAACATTGTCTCATTGGACATTGGACCGTCTGACCTGGAGGTGACCCTTTGACCTTTTGACCCGCGTCCGCGCGCGCACTGCCGGGGATGACGCGCACTTCCGGAGAACTCGCGCGCGCGCTCGCGCTGCGGGGCGCTGGGGCGGGGCGGGAAAACACAAAACACACCGGCGATTGAACATACGGACGTCTAAGAGGAAACATTAGGAACTCTTCTATGTTTGGAGGTAGTTTTTAGTGAAAAAACCCGGAAGTGACGTCATACAGGGTCCAGTTTTCGACACTGAGTGACCACATCCGACAAAATGGCCAGTTTTCGACACCGGATGTGCCGCCATCTTGAACATACGTGCCGCCATCTTGGATATGTCCCATAATGCACCGGGTCAAAATACTCGCTTCTGATTGGACGAGAGCTCTGGGACGGATTTGAAATACTCGCTTCTGATTGGACGAGACCTCCGTATTGCATCTGCGCATGCGCAGAATGATATTCCTACCGCACACCCAACCATCAGATGCCCCTTCACGAATGCTTCACTTAGATACCTCACTCGACCCCATTGGTCCATTAGGGGCTCCCCTACATCCCAACACGGCTATTTTCATACACTTGGGCCACCGCGCATGCGCAGAATGCCGATAGTTCAACCCCACACCCAGCCCATCAGATGCCCCTTCACATAAGCTTCACTTTGATACCTCACTCGACCCCATTGGTCCATTAGGGGCTGCCCTAGCTCCCAACACGGCTATTTCCATATCCTTGGGCCACCGCGCATGCGCAGAATGCCGATAGTTCAACCCCATATCCAGCCCATCAGATGCCCCTTCACGAATGCTTCACTTTGATACCTCACTCGACCCCATTGGTCCATTACGGGCTCCCCTAGCTCCAACACGGCTATTTCCATACCCTTGGGCCACCACGCATGCGCAGAATGCCGATAGTTCAACCCCACACCCAGTCCATCAGATGCCCCTTCACGAATGCTTCACTTTGATACCTCATACGACTCCATTGGCCCATTAGGGACTCCCCTAGCTCCAAAACCGCTATTTCCATACCCTTGGGCCACCGCGCATGCGCAGAATGCCGATATTTCAACCCCACACCCAGCCCATCAGATGCCCCTTCACGAATGCTTCACATCGATACCTCACTCGACCCCACTGGACCAGTAGTCAATCTCCTAGCTCCAAAAAGGCTATTTTCATACCCTTTGGCCTCCGCGCATGCGCAGAATGCCGATAGTTCAACCCCGCGCCCAGCCCATCAGATGCCCCTTCACCTAACCTTCAATTTGATACCTCACTCGACCCCATCGGACCCTTAGGGGCTCCCCTAGCTCCAAAAAGGCTATTTTCATACCCTTCGGCCGCCGCGCATGCGCAGAATGACGATATTTCAACCCCACACCCAGCCCATTAGATGCTCCTTCACCTAACCTTCACTTTGATACCTCACTCGACCCCATCGGACCATTTTATCTAGGGACTACTTTTTCTCCGCGGAAGCTTTTTCCCGAGACCGAATCACCGCCAAAACCACGGCCAAACCGCATCACCGCGCATGAATACATTTTTTTTTTTTTTTTTTTGCCGGAACTTTTTTTTTGCCCGAACATGCCCGAACATGCCCGAACCACGCCGCCATCTTGCTTTACAACATGGCCGACAACACTTACAATTCAACCAATCAAAAGCCTCGTTACAAAACCAACCAGTTGTGACGTCATAGTTACATCCGGGTGAAATGTGACGTTAACTGCTCACTATACACTACTCCCCCTACAGTCACTGCAAATATAAAGTTGATCTGTGATAGCAATAGTATCCACTATCCAACCCAGTCGGTCATGTTTTGTTGATTTACATCTGTTACATGTTGAATTCTTGTTAATGTGTTAAAAAGGAATATTAGCTTTTATATCTTACAGTTAAACTTTGATAGAAAGTATATGGTGAATTAAGTGTGGAACAGCCCCTACACTCTCAGAAATATTCAGGGAATAATCCTGAATAGATCATGATCAGGCTGCACATCCACAACTCAATTTCAGGGATTTTACCTGAAATCCAGGGATAATTTCCTGAAATTCAGGTATATCATTCATGAATTAAAGCTAAATTACCTGAATATTAGGGAATTTTACGTACCTGAATAGGGTCGGGAACTTACTAATCAGGGTGGTAAATTTGCCTGAATTTTAGGAAAAATCCTCTCATTCAGGGATCTTTCTTCTGAAATTCAGGAAATTATTCCTGAATTTCAGGTAAAATGCCTGAAATTGAGTTGTGAATGTGCAGCCTGATCTAATCAGGATTATTCCCTGAATATTTCTGAGAGTGTATAAGTTGAATCTGTGATACCAATAGTACCCACTATCCTGTATATAATCCAAACATTTGGCCCTGTTGATGTTCAGTTTCTCTTGTTGATGTGTTAAAAAGGAATTTTTAGTGTCGCATGCTCATATGAACTCTCGCATAAATTATTATGTGAGCACCAGAAACTTTCATTTATAAGGTCTGGAGTACATGGTATTCCTTTGTTTAGGCATACACACACGTGTAAAAATATCAGTTACATTTCTATGAATGGAATATAAACATGAGCAGTAGGGTAAGCATTAGGACTCCGACGCGAACTGAACTCTTGGAAACCCCCACCCTCAGTTGAAATCCTGCCTATATTAAGATGGGCACTGCCCAAGTCAGAATCACCAGTGATTTTCATCAAAAATCACCATAAATTTTCATCAAAAGTAGGTCACCTAATGCGCCTTCATTCCAAAAATAAATAACGATCGCCGATTTAATTTTACAATTTTTTAACTAAAAGGAAACCGATTGAATAATAAAAAGTTCAGTAGATTTCAGGCTTTACGTGTGAAGATACATTTACATCTCTTCAATGGTTTTCAGTGCCCTTGTCCAGGACCAAAACAACTTTTTGAATCGCATTATTTTCCCAACAATACAACAAATTCTTATATATAGTCCTATAGTAGAAAGGTAGCATGTATGTAGCTTACGGTAATTCAACTCAAGACCAACACCTTCACGGCACAAGATAATAATGATTCTATGTCATTCTCCTGAGCATGACCGGTACAAAGACGAATAAATAGCATCTCTACATCACGTTGTTATCAAGATATATGAGACAACACATTTTGGGTATCGGCAATCTGATGAATGTAGAATTTGAAGATTGTACTTAGCATCTTAAATACAGCCTCTTAATACTGATTACATATCTGTTTAATTTCGTTTCCCATAATGTAGCAGTTAATAAAAACATGGGTGTATATAGCAAAAGTGTGTGTCTCAAGTTAACGGCAGCTGTTCAAATGTCCCCTGGAACGGTAATAAATCAATAAAGACGTCAACATGTGAACTCATAGAATCTGCACTGTGGGTGGTTTAATGTAGGCTAATACCGGTACCATCTCTTGTGATATTTTTTGAACTCCCAGACAGATCTGTTTATTTTTGTCTCCCCTGCTCTGACCTCTAAGAACAATTTAATTATTACACCATGGCAGTATTAACTGCATTCTCGAATCCCAAGCCTATCAGACTGTTAGTTCTGATCTGTTCATAGGCCTATTGGGGGTGACCCAGCTACACTACTGTGACCTCTAGCTCTCAAAACCATCACGGATGGCATATCCCACCAGGTTTTGTACTGTGTTATATATACAGTGAAACATACAGTCAAGGGTTCCCGAGGGGCATGACAGTGCACTCACTGAGCCATCAATAAATAATAAAAAAAATAATTATAATCAAATTATCATCAGAATTCGGTCAGCTCAGAATTTGCTGGTAACAATGCCCTAATGCACGTTCATGCCAAAAATCAAGGTTCTGATGTCAACGGTTCTCCTTATTTTGCTGACGAAAGGATTCGGATGGACTGACTCACTCATTACCGGACAATTTGCGATCTGTAACCTACTTCGTAGGAATATATTTATTAATGTTGAAATATCACACCTGCATTGCACCTGTTAATAATAAATACTTCAATTCGAATATTCAACAAAACATTTCCGTCTTGTTTTTCAACTTGCGTTTAGTAAAATGTGGGTGTGGGCTGTGTTAATCAAATCAACCAATCAAAACGCAGTTAACAATAGTTGCTAGCATATCGCTTCTGCCAATGTTCTTGTTCTTAGGTATATCCCTCCTGTGTATAGGAGCACCTCCAATTGGAGTAGTCAATTATAGTCATTGATAGTAAGCAAATAAAATTCATGATTCATGATTTACACGGATTCTAAACGATTCATATAATGGGCGATAAATTCTCACCCTGACGAACACCGGCATTACTAGTGAAGTACTCGGAGAGTCACCAATTAATCCGACACATGACTTGGTACTGGCATACATATTATGAATTAAAATAAGTACTTTGCCATCAATACAGTTATTAAGCAATTTTTGTCATAACGCCGATCTGTTGACAGAATCGAAAGCCTTCCTGTAGTCAATGAAAGCACAATACAATATTGTGTTACTCTTTCTAATATGAAAATGTGGTCCACTTCCTCGCACAAACCACCAAGTGATTCCAAATAGTCATTTAACCTATAGAATTTAACACAGATGTAAAAACTTTTCCAAAACAACTAACTAGAGTAATACCTCTATAGTTATCAGGATTAGCGACATCATCGTTATTCTTATACATAGGCTTGATGACCCCAACAGATCATTGACTTGGGAACAGACCTGAATCCATAATAAGGCTGAAGAATTAAGTCATAACCGGTAACAATAATGGAGAAGCAACCTTGAGGAATTCATTTGATATCAAATCTGTAGAGCATGCCTTATTATTCTTCAATTTACTGAGAACATTTGAAACTTCGTCAACTGTGATTTCAGAATTGATAATTCTATTATAATGACTTATATTATTCAGATCAATTTCATCAAATTGATTGTCACTGCATATATTGAGCTTTCTAAAATGTTCAACCATAGTTTCCAACACTAATTAGTCGCTTACACTTTGTTTGTTATCACCTTTGTTAAGCAGAGCCCAATATTCTTTGGGATTACTGGATTTGAGATTCTTAACTTTTTTTGACAAAGTTGCTCTGATACTTTCTGAACTTACTGTTAATTTCTTTTTTATAGGATTTGCTAGAGGTTATCATGTTTGTTCTGGCTTAGATCGAACACGCCTGTAATAGTTTTTCGCCCTGCAATATGTCTGCCTTTTAAGCTTACAATCGCGATCAAACCCAGGTCTATTTTTCACATGACGATATTTTTTATTTGGGGAAATTGGCTTCTTATTAACAATAAGTTCAGATTTATCAGCAGCGGTGAACAAGATATTGTTAAAACTATCAGTAATCTTATCTATCTGCACCTGATCAACCGGTTTTGCAGAAATGCTTGATAAAGCAGCTGACAGATCTTCAATTCCAGTAATACTAATATTATTTTGGAATTCATTTTCACAACCGTCACGCCATATTGGCTTACTAAAGGCCTTACCAATACTAGCACCTGTAATATCATTACTGGCTTAGGTATACATGTAGAAACAGTCTGCGTGTCCTTCCTAGCCACATAAAACTGTGCAGGACAGTGAACATCTGACAGCGTGTTATCAAATTCTAAAACCTCAAAAGAGGTGAACATAGGAAAGAACTGTGGAGAAGCAATCACTACATCAATAAGACTTGCATTATTACATGTTCTCCTACCAATACCAGCATCCTTACCAATTCTACCATTAACAAAATGGATATCTAATTCTTACACATTTCTATTAGCCGGAAACCATAATTGTTTGTAGAACAAGACTCTCGACTACACATGAATTCCACGAAATCTGTAACCAAAATATAATTCCGTCACATAATTCAACATCTCGGTTAGGTCATTCCTGGACAATTTTGCCCATGTTGTTGACCGGTAATTATCGCCCTTTCACATTCAATCGAATATTCATGCATTGCTGGGTACATGACAACTGAATTCATGTGTTTGGCTCTGTCCTCAGAATTTGTTAGACCGGATAAAATCGGAACTCGTAAAATATTAAAAATCGCAACTCCTTAAAACATGGACCAAACTGTAATTCCGTCACGCAGTTTTTCTTAACTACATTTATCAATTTGAAACTTCACTTGGCAGAAACCAGATATGATGTATTCCAGGCGCTCAGGATTCGAATAAAACATCACCTGAAATGAGAAACATTCGAGTTTTGATGGAATATATATGTAACCGACACGTCCTCATAATGTGGTTACTTCACTGTAATTCCGTCACGCGGTATTCGAATGTCACGTGACCAGGTAGACAACAATTGTATTTCCCCTTTTTTCTCTCATCCTAAAGTTCTTAGTAATAGGGTTAGGAAAAGGACCTTCCAAAACATACGTTACCATGGACTAGTAATAACAGAGGTTCAGAAGAACTGAAAACATGGGTAGCCTACCTTGTAATTCCGTCACGCTGGAATTCATGTACAGCGTTCGGTAGGAAAACCGAACAAATTAAGAGAGTATTCAGAAAATAAACAATTGGTATCCCTATTGAGATTAGGATCTGCTTCAATAAAATCACATAATTCACCACTCTTAGCATTTAGATCACCAATTATACAAATGTTATCAGACTCATCACATAGATTTGAGATAACCCAGAAACTCTGGCTGTGATAGGTGAAAATAGGTAAGGGGGCGTGGCATTCCTATCACAGCCCAGATCGCGCCTAGGTTAAATTTTGGCGATAAAAATTTATGGCAAAATGACAAAATCCGTGTTTGATGGCAGATTCCATCTAATTAAAGGAGTCATTAGGTGGTTGTCATAGTGCTGGAGATGCCAAATCATATTATTTATTCGACAAAATGCTTTTTGTGCGTCTGTCTCAATTCCCCACGCCGTGTGCAGTTAAAGATCTCGAGCGACTGACGTCTTATTTATTTTTTTCCTTTTCGGTCTGTATATGTGAATTCGGGCTAAAGGGGTCAGCAACAACAACCAAAAAAAAAAAATAGACTCCTTAGCCGATGTTTTCGGGCTAAGATTTGAGATTGCAACAGAAACTATCTAATTTTTTAATGGCCGACATATCCTTTTCGTAAATTCCAGTGATCCCATATATTTCCATCGTGAAAGTTTTATGGCGCTATTTAATGCCAAATTTAATAAAGTTTGCATAAATATAATCAATCCAAATTTTCGGCTGATAATATCTTTACAGTCCGAGATTTCGTTTTTAGCTGGAAAATTTCCGGAAACGGCATGTCATTTTACGACGCGCCACAAACAGTATGGCGGCAAATGCAAGTTTTCTCTGTCGAGGGTAATAGATCTGCAAAACAATTACTTTCTAACCTATCGTTGACTGTTCCGGGAAATCTCTTGGATAAAGGTAACCTAAACACCTGTAGCGTCCTAAATGAGGTTACTTGTGTCACAGGAATGCTGATATTTGTTGCGATGATTGATTCAAGGCAGTCAAATATTCTTCACATGATTCGTGTTTCGGCGTAACAACAACAACATAACAGTAATTTTTACGTAGCGCTTTCTCCCAAAAGATATCATCCAAACATCATTTACCTGATAAATTTATGCAGCTAACTTTCACTTCAGGTTTTGCTAGCCTAGTGGGCCCAAGTCAACCTTGCTGCCCCAAAACAAACTTTCACATGTATGTCATTGGTCGCTGCATTTTCTGATGTAAACATCTGAGAAAGGCTGTCAATGTTATGCATAATTTGCATCATGGGTTGTTTTGGAGCAGCAAGGTTTACTTGGGCCGTCTAGTGTGACCAATTAGCGACCAATTTTACTGCATTTTTTAAGCTTCGTTAAAAACTAAATCATCCCTGGACCAAAGACTTCCGCTTCCATGGAATAAAGAAGAGTTAACCTGTTAGGATTATTTCTGTATCATTTTGTCATTGTTTCCAATCGAACTTTTCAGGTCTGGATGGCCAGCAGTGTATAGGGGTTACTCCGGATTTTTGCCCACGTGTGTAACCAATTAAAGTGTGGGTGTTTGAATTTCATTATTTTGACAAGATTTCGTCCATTACTGGTGATAAATTGCTGTATAAATAAAGTTTGGCTCTTATGAATATCCTCGCACCAATAAAACCTTATATTCTAAATAGTAATTCCCGTTATTTCAGACGACGATTCACCCACCAAGAAAAAACCCACCTCTCAAGTTATAATTTTGCCAAGGTATGAGACTCGAGTATATCCACCCAGGAGATACGAGCTCCCCAAAAATGCGAATTTCTAGGCGTCATTTCATACCATTTTTCTCATTTTTGTTTCATATAACAGCCTACCATCATACATTTCACCCATCACAGAGCCTATAAAATGGATACATTATAACCAAATTTTGAAATTACTGACTCCTTTTTCTGCAAACTGGAGCAATTTTGAATGATTCTTGGTTGTTTTGGAAATAATTTTATAAAAATGCCCAGATGCGAGAGATTTTGATAAAGCTGTGTGAAAGGGTGAGACAGATGCCAAATGCGTGAGTCTCGTGCCGAATGCATGAGGGTTGATAGGTCTGAATTCAAATGTCAGACTGCATGGCCATCTGACCAACGTGAAAGTTCTCAAACCATAAATTTGTTTCATCTCAAAGTTCATCAGTCCAGTCCCTAATATCTTATTTAACACACTGTGACACAAGAATTAATCACCAAAACTAAATTTCTGTTGAGTTACTTACAATTTTGTCAGAGGCTGTTACTTTTTAATTGCTGTCACTTCCTGTACCGGTACAGTCCAATCAAAGCTAGTTATTTGAGAAGAAATATATTCTTATTTTCTGTACATAAATGTTTGGGGGTCTTGAGGGCGGGGGGGGGGGGAGTCTAATTTTTTTGTCACACTGTCAATGCTCATACTGAGGCGATTGAAGACGCCTGACATGATAACTTACAACAGGCGTACACCACCATGTGCCTTTACATCAGCAAAACAGTCATATATGAATGGTAGGGCTCATTTATGAGACCTCTGGAAATGAAAGGGGTCTTCATGCATAGACGGCCAATTGGGAGCAATGATAGTACAAACATGCTCCTCTGCTGAAAAATGTCCTTTCTCTACTACTGCCCACTGATGACTTCATCCCTCATCAAGGGAGCTTCTTGAAATTGGGGCATACTAGGAACTGGCATAAGGCATTCCAAACAGAGTGGCATGGTGCGCCGTGTTGGAACTCCTAGGTCCTCATCTCTCCATCCTCCATCCCTCATCCCTCCATCCCTCATAACTGATAACTCCATCCCTCATAACTCCACCCCTCATCCCTCATAACTCCATCCCTCATACCTCCATCCCTCATAACTCCACCCCTCATCCCTCATAACTCCACCCCTCATAATTTCATCGCTCATCACTGATAACTCCATCCCACATCGCTGATAACTCCATACCTCATCGCTGATAACTCCATCACTCATAACTCCATCCCTCATAACTCTGTCTCTCATAACTTCATCCCTCATCCCTGATAACTCCATCGCTCATCGCTGATAACTCCATCCCACATGGCTGATAATTCCATCCCTGATAACTCCATCCCTCATCGCTCATAACTCCATCCCTCATCCCCATCCCTCATAACTCCATCCCTCATAACTCCATCCCTCATCACTCCATCCCTCATACCACATCACTCTATCCCTTATCCCTCACCCCTCTATCCCTCATCATTCCATCCCTCCATCCACTCATCCATCCCTCCTCCCTCCCCTCATCCATGCTTCCCCTCATCCATCCATCCCTCCCCTCATCCATGCTTCCCCTCATCCATCCATCCCTCCCCTCATCCATCCACTCATCCATCCATCCCTCTGCTCATCTCATCATCCATCACCTCATCCATCCACTCATCCATCCATCCCTCCGCTCATCTCATCATCCATCCACTCATCCATCCACTCAACCATCAACTCATCCGCTCACCCACTCACTCATCCACCCACTCACTCATCCACACACCCATCCACTCACTCACCCATCCACTCACTCACTCACTCACCCATCCACTCACTCACCCATCCACTCACTCACAGACCGCACTGCGGTGGTCTAATGGTTAGAGCGTCGGCCTCGTAAGCGGTAGGTTCTAAGACTTGAAAAATGGAACTTTTTGCTTCCTCGCTTACGCTCAGCATTAAGAGGATAGAACAAGGACTGGTTCGCTCGGTGTCAGTATAATGTGACTGAGTGGGGTGTCATGTCTGCCTACGGCATGATATTTCAGTGGGACAGCACTATAAAATGGCAGCATTAGATCTGCTCTGTTACAAGTAGGTTCCCCATCCCCTCCCCTCCCTTCCCCGTCGTGATATAGCTGAAAAAATGTTGAAAGCTACGTTAAACCCTATTCACTCACTCACTCACTCACCCATCCACTCATCCATCCATCCATCCACTCATCCATCCATCCATCCACTCATCCACTCACTCACTCATCCATCCATCCATCCACTCACTCACTCATCCATCCACTCACTCATCCATCCATCCATCCTCATCCATATCCATCCATCCATCCACTCATCCACTCACTCATCCACTCACTCACTCACTCACTCACTCACTCACTCACTCACCCATCCATCCACTCACTCACTCACTCACTCACTCACTCACTCACTCACTCATCCATCCATCCACTCACTCACTCACTCATCCACTCACTCACTCATCCACTCACTCACTCATCCACTCACTCACTCACTCACTCACTCATCCATCCACTCACTCACTCACTCACTCACTCACTCACTCATCCATCCATCCACTCACTCACTCACTCACTCATCCATTCACTCATCCATCCACTCACTCACTCACTCACTCACTCATCCATCCATCCATCCACTCACTCACTCACTCATCCATCCACTCACTCACTCATCCATCCACTCACTCACTCACTCACTCACTCACTCCATCCACTCACTCACTCATCCACTCATCCACTCACTCACTCACTCATCCACTCACTCACTCATCCACTCACTCACTCATCCATCCATCCACTCACTCACTCTATCCACTCACTCATCCACTCACTCATCCATCCATCCACTCACTCACTGACTCACCCATCCACTCACTCATCCATCCACTAACTTTCATCCCTCATCCATCCACTAACTTTCATCCCTCATCCATCCACTAACTTTCATCCCTCATCCATCCACTAACTTTCATCCCTCATCCATCCACTAACTTTCATCCCTCATCCATCCACCATCTCGGATAACTTTCATCCCTCATCTCGGATAACTTTCATCCCTCATCTCGGATAACTTTCATCCCTCATCTCGGATAACTTTCATCCCTCATCTCGGATAACTTTCATCCCTCATCTCGGATAACTTTCATCCCTCATCTCGGATAACTTTCATCCCTCATCTCGGATAACTTTTATCCCGTTTCTCCTCAGGATAACTTTCATCCCTCATCTCTGATAACTTTCATCCCTCATCTCTGATAACTTTCATCCCTCATCTCTGATAACTTTCATCCCTCATCTCTGATAACTTTCATCCCTCATCTCTGATAACTTTCATCCCTCATCTCTGATAACTTTCATCCCTCATCTCTGATAACTTTCATCCCTCATCTCTGATAACTTTCATCCCCCATCTCTGATAACTTTCATCCCCCATCTCTGATAACTTTCATCCCTCATCTCTGATAACTTTCATCCCTCATCTCTGATAATCTTCATCTCTCATCTCTGATAACTTGACTCGCATCTCGGATAACTTTCATTTCTCATCTCTGATATTAACTTTACATCTCATCTCTGATAACTCTCATCTCTCATCTCTGATAACTTTCATCTCTCATCAGAGATGAGAAATAAAGTAATCAGATATGAGAGATGATTTATCATAGATGAAAGATGAAGTTATCAGAGATATGGGATGGAGTTATCAGAGATGAGAGATGGAGTTATCAGAGATGAGAGATGAAGTAGTCAGAGAGGAGAGATGAAAGTTATCAGAGATGAGAGATAAAAGTTATCAGAGATGAGAGATGGAGTTATTAGAGTTGAGAGATGAAGTTATCGGACATGAGGGATGAAGTTATCAGAGTTGAGAGATGGAGTTATCAGACATGAGGGATGGAGTTATCAGAGATGAGAGATGAAAGTTATCAGAGTTGAGAGATGGAGTTATCAGACATGAGGAATGAAGTTATCAGAGATGAGAGATGAGATTATCAGAGTTGAGAGATGGAGTTATCAGACATGAAGGATGGAGTTATCAGAGATGAGAGATGAAATTATCCGAGATGAGAAATGAAGTTAGCAGAGATCAGGAATGAAGTTAGCAGAGATGAGGAATGAAGTTAACAGAGATGAGAGGTGAAGTTATCAGCGATGAGGGATGAATTTATCAGAGATGGGCGATGAAGTTATCAGAGATGTGAGATGAAGTAATCAGAGATGAGAGATGAAGTAATCAGAGATGAGAGATGAAGTAATCAGAGATGAGAGATACAGTTATCAAAGATAAGAGATGAAGTTACCAGAGATGAGAGATGCAGTTATCAGAGATAAGGGATGGAGTTATGAGATGAGAGATGCAGTTATCAGAGATGAGAGATGAAGTTACCAGAGATGAGGGATGGAGTTACCAGAGATGAGGGATGGAGTTATCAGAGGTGAGGGATGGAGTTATCAGAGATGAGGGATGGAGTTACCAGAGATGAGGGATGAAGTAATCAAAGATGAGAGATGCAGTTATCAAAGATAAGAGATGAAGTTACCAGAGATGAGAGATGCAGTTATCAGAGATGAGGGATGGAGTTATATGAGAGATGCAGTTATCAGAGATGAGAGATGAAGTTACCAGAGATGAGGGATGGAGCTATCAGAGATGAGGGATGGAGTTATGAGATGAGAGATGCAGTTATCAGAGATGAGAGATGAAGTTACCAGAGATGAGGGATGGAGTTATCAGAGATGAGAGATGAAGTTACCAGAGATGAGGGATGGAGTTATCAGAGATGAGAGATGAAGTTACCAGAGATGAGGGATGGAGTTATCAGAGATGAGAGATGCAGTTATCAGAGATGAACGATGGAATTATCGGAGATGGGAGATGAAGTTATCACGGATGAGAGATGAAGGTATCAGACATGAGAGATGGAGTTATCGGCGATGAGGGATGGAGTTATCGGAGATGACGGATGGAGTTATCGGAGATGAGGGATGGAGTTATCATAGATGAGGGATGAAGTTAACGGCGATGTGGGATGGAGTTATCAGAGATGAGAGATGGAGTTATCAGAGATGATGAGGGATGGAGTTATCGGAGATGGGAGATGCAGGGATGAGAGATGAGGTTATCGGAGATGAGAGATGAAGTAATCAGAGAGATGAAGTTATCAGAGATGAGAGAAGAAGTTTCCAGAGATTAGAGATGAAGTTATAAGAGATGAGGGATGATGTTATCGGAGATGAGAGATGAAGTAATCAGAGAGATGAAGTTATCAGAGATGAGAGAAGAAGTTATCAGGGATGAGAGGTGAAGTTATCAGGGATGAGAGATGAAGTTATAAGAGATGAGGGATGAAGCTACAGGCCTAGATTTCCCGAGGAAAATTGTATGGATAAACAAGTCCGAAATTCTGACTAAGCAATTGTCCAAAGATGCATTGCATCACTGTCGTCGACCATTTTGTCGAGCGACCATTTTGCCTTTTTTATTTCAACCCAGAAAAATTCACCTCCAAGGATTGAGATAAGATTAAGAGAGAAGAGGGGAGTGTTGGGGGGGGGGGAGGGCGAAATGGCCCCTCCCCATGCTGCAGCTCCCCCAAAATCGCTTAGGCCAATTGAGAGGAGACTCGGTGTTCACAGAGGGGAGAGAAAATACTGTTGAACAGTAGGCGGTTTATTGAGAGAAGTTCGGAGAGAAGAGATGAGCAAGAAATTACTGTTATTATAGCTGCGTGAGAGGTTTCAAAATTAAGGGAGAAGTTATTGTAGCCGAAGAAGAATTTCAGGTAGAAGTCTCCCATGGCAACAGTATCGACTTACAGGCCGAATTTATTGGAAAGTATAGAGAGAAATTATTAGATGAAGCTTTTGAGGTTCAGGTAGAAGAGAAGTAATCCAGAAAAAGCAAATGAAGTCAAAAGATAATGATAAGGTTAACGATTAGTATTGCGATGTCGTGTTTGCTCCAACAGTGGAGGGAATGCCACCCCCTTGCGTTGGCACCGGTAGGTTTCCGGGGGAGTGTGGTTAGTAATGGTTAATTGCACGTACCTGGGTCTGCTGCATGGCTGTGTGTTCCCGGCTGGATATGTCTCATACCACCTGCCTATTTATTTCTCTTGGATATATGTTAAACCAGCAGAGAAATCGCATCTTCACACACAAGCCAACGTTTTCGTTCAGTTTTCGAATTACACTTCGAAATATGACCAAAAAAGTGGGCTTGTGTATGAAGATGGGAAATCGTAACATCAGTTATGTTTCCATACATCCCATGGACAAAATTTTCCATTTCTGATCAATATTTTTTAATTGATTTGATTCTCCAAACACCTGGGTTTATTTTCAAAAGTGATAGAAAATGTATAATTAAGTTTAAGATGAGAAATGAAAGATCAGCGCGAATTTTTGACAGCGAATTAATGCTATTGTTTCCAGTCTATGTCAGCAAGTATTTCCAATTGGTTCAAAGAAATTTCAAATTTACGATTATATTTATTATAGGATCATTGTACAAACAGATTTACATTTATTTAATTGTGATCTATCTTGACTATAAAGAGGAAGTATGAATTCGAGGTAATTATATAATTGCAATCAATATTGATGAAATGGAAACTTTTTATTTCACTAGAGTATATGATAATATTCATGCATCGAGTTCCACGCACATTCCATGTGTGTAAGCGTGTGGCAATTATCAATGAAAAACGACATACTACACTGTAAACTTAGGTGTTAACTTATTGAACGCCTAATTTGTAACTCTTATTGAACGTGTAATTGTGTTCAAATTGTTAAGTTCCATGTTCAATTTTTAACGTTAGCACTCATTAAAACCATTAACGATTAGCCATTATTCAAATGCATAATGCATTATTTAACAATTTTAACACGTGTGTTAAATTTGTGAACACTAATATGTTCGAATTTAGAATGCTATTCTTCAGCATTTGAATACCTGTGGTAATGGTTAACAATTTGAACACAATTACATGTTCAATAAGTGTTGCAATGTAGGCGTTCAATAGGTTAACACTCATTTTACAGTGTATCGGCATATAAAATATCAGCTGAAATGAAAAAAAGAACAAGAAGACATTGATAAATATCGTTTGTGTAAGCGTGTTTGGGTGATGTAGTTGGGTGCAAACTTTATTTTCAAATGCTGCAGAAAATCGGCAAAGTCTGAAAAAGTTCAAAACATGGCAAAAATCAATATTTCGTCTCATGAATACTTCCCCATTCCAGGATATGAACATCCCAAAAATTTCAGAAGCATCCAATGAAAAAATACTGACTATATATACTGGAATAGATGTAGAAACTCAGCAAAGTTCCAAAATATCCAAACAAATATATATATTAATATTTCAAATCATAAATAGAATATGCACTTCGCCATTCCATATTAAATATGTGTACAGAGTTTCAGAAATATCATGTGAAAACCATTAGACAGGGTCTATATACTGGAATAGACACAAAAAATTGACAAAGCCCCAATAGTTCAATACCTAATAAAAATTTATGTTTCATCTCATTCATATCTTCACATCTTCAAACCATGCTATACAAAGTTCTCTTCTGATGAAAAAAACAACTGGTTGGCGGGGGGGGGGGGCGAAAATTGGAAAATTTGAAAATCAACTTTCATATTTTTAAGCTTAAAGTTACGTTCACATACATTATTGCTATCATGCACCTACGCGATAATCCTTTACTTAACAGAACAAAAAATAGTCCCTGTGGCCTTCAATGCCTCGATGCCTATGCATGAATACCCAGAATCCCATAACTTTCCCATTCCAATGCAGTGTGAATAACCCAATAGCGGGGAGGCTGGAAGGGTATTGGGGACTATAGTGACTGTTTTTGTTCTATGTTATCATAAAGCAGTAAGGTATAAGTTAAGCTCAACAGCATTTAGAAATAGTAATTTTGACAAAAATCAATATTTCATATTATAAATAGGATATGCACTTCCAAACCAAATTAAATATGTCAAAGTTTCAGAAGCACTCAGTAAAAACTGTTGGACTAGTTGATTTCACAAGAACATGGCCTTATACTGGAATAGATGCAAAAAATTGGAAAAGCCCAAAGAACATGACCCCATTTCACCGCCATGTTGGATTTAACCATGGATGGCATGGGATTTAACCATGGATGTCCATGCCGTGGTTTGTTTTAATGGCCTTGAAATAAGCCCGAATAATAATCTAAGGGATGAAAGATTGATTTTGACCAAGATAATTTGAGTCAATATAAATTCCTTGATTTAGATAAAAAAAAAAACATAGAAAAAAACCCTCCAAAAATGCTTCAGATAATCCCCATCTGAGAATTATGTGTATGGTCTTCTCAAATATACTATGTGATGCATTAGATCAAGTGTGACTTATTTGTAGTTTGGGATTCTCAAAATGACTAGGTAAGAAAATGAGCATAAAGATGCATGTGGAAAATATTTGGAAATTTGTTACTAAGTTTTAGATTATTCAAATATAATATGCTATGAACTGAATTTGGGCATTCATGACAAATATAATTTTTGGGCTTCTCAAAATGACTTAAATTAGACAAAGCACATGAAAAACCGCAAGTTCTAATGGTCACCATTTAAATTCACCATAATACTAATAAGATATAAAAAGAATTCAGATGAACATCATTGTAGCCCTTTTGATTTCATAAAAGATGCTTCACTCAGAATGTTAGACAATAAATTACACCAAAGGTATTTACTGATATTCCGATATGCATAACAGATTTGCCAATCCTACTTTTCAGTTAAAATACACCTGCATTGAACACATGATTTGATTGGTCAATTGCTAGAGGTCAGTGGACATGACCCTCATAAGCTTTCCTTCAGACCTACTGAGCGGAGGGGCATGATAGGTCTTATTTCAATCAAACTGCATAAAATTGTGTACTGGTAACAGTGATGCACAAACTGTGTATGTACTGTACACAAAATATGTACCAGTGATAACAGTAGTTTTTAGAGAGTATTGCTTATTTATAGCAATGTGCAAACTATTCAGCTCTGTTTAAGGGAATATGATTCTCAGAAATATGGTTACCATAGCAACAGGTTACTAAGGGCTTTATGGTGGAAATTTCGAGTATTATTAAATTTTAATTACTGAATATCCAGTAACACAGGTTTATGCAATTCATATTCATAAAAAATTACTTCAACTTGTTAAGTATCTGGAATAAAACGCTTAGTTACCAGTTACTATGGTAACCATATTTCTGAAAATATTGGCGACCAAATCACAAATCCAATGAGGTGTAAATACAATGTTCGTGGAATGCATTCAAAAAATCAGATTCATGTGTATTATAGACAAAAAAAATGGTTATTATCCGTCTATCAATTATCTCAAGTTCACAGGGTGGCATCATCAAAGCATATTTGCATACCAACTTTGCACAACACCTAAAAAATCTCAGCAGCCAGTAAGAATATTTCATGAAATGAATGGTAAAATTTTCAGAAAAGAAGGCAACATCATATCTCTGTCCCAGAATTTTTTTTTTTTCATTTGGTTTCTCCTATTAAAAACGTAATGAATTAGGAAATAATTAGCTGGTGTGAAAATTTGAAAATTTAGATCCTCTGTTCGGAGGGGTATGCAAATATGCTGAAAAAGACGGCAGTGTGATGGGCTACACTCTAAAAACCACCGTGGATCAACGATACACAGTACTGTGGTGAAAACGCACATCCACATAAAATTGTGTACCAGTGATTCACATGATACTCTGTACGCATATGTACTATGCACAAAATGTGTATCTGTGGTAAACAATGTAATGTGGATGTGCACAATTGTACACAGTAGTTTTTAGAGAGTATACAGTATGTTGAAATAATTTCCAATGTGTTCGATAGAAGAAATAGTTACCATATTGACTTTTTTTTGTTATATGGCAGGTGCACATGTTTAAACTGGTTATTTTGAAAATAAAGACGAACAACCGCATTCTTGGTTGATCGTAAATGTTACCGAATTGAAATTTTTAAACGAATCAGGACCATAATTGAGATATAGTGTACCAAGAAAAATTCAAAGTTTTAAAATACATTTTTAATTCAAATATTCGGTAGTTTCTCGCATCAGGGTAACATGGTATAGCTATGAAGCAAATCTTTTCTTTACCATAAAAATTATATTATTGCTTATTTACTTTTTGGCTTTGCACCCTTCCTGGCATGTTTTTTGTTGAAGTGATGCATGGTAAACCCTCAAGTAAAGTTTCCATTAAATGAAAGACCATTGCGAACAGTGTCAAAAAATATTTATTGTAATTTTTTACGAATTTATTACATAGAGTAAACTGCAAATAAAGCATGATATTCTATGGTGGTCTGTTGCAATCATATCTAGGCCCAGTGACGTCACACTGCCTTAATACATATAATTCAAACTGTGTATGCACTTTCCAATGCTTGATGCAAGCTTAAGGTGTGTATACAATACAGACTCGCTGTTCCAATTTGCATGTTTCACCAAAATCTGGGAGATGGTAACTCAGTGTCAGGTCAATTTGAATCTTGCATTTAATTTCCCAGATTTTGGTGAAACATGCACATTGGAACAGTGAGTCTGTATTGAAACTCGAAGTATACACACATTAAGCATGAAGCAAGCATTGAAAATTGCATACACAGTTTGAAATATATGTATTAAGGCAGTGTGACGTCACTGGATCTGGATATGATTGCAACAGACCACCATGGAATAGCATGCTATATTTGCAGTTCACTGTGTGTAATAAAATCGTAAAAAATTACAATAAATAGTTTTCGACACTTCGCAATGGTCTTTCATTTGATGGAAACTTTACTTAAGGGTTTACGATCACTTTTAGAGGGTACGAAGAATAACCTAAATAAAAACCTTTCAACTAAAAATTCGAATTTACTTCACCGACGACCGCCAACGCAGTTTCATGCTGGAGAATAAAAAAGTAATGTTTATGCGTCCTCCAATATATACCAGTAACTGGGCTACGCTTCAGAACTTGTTTTGTTTACCCCCCCTGTAACTGCGCTGGCCGTCAGCGGTTAAGTAATTTCGATTTCGACGTTCATTTAGGTTGAATTATATAAAAAAAATTCTACAATTCTCTTAAAAGTCATGCCAGGAAGGGCGCAATAATCATATTCTTATTACCGCAACCCCGGCAGGGAAATCATAGATTACTGGGATCATGTGGTATGCCAGGTTGTGCTTAGTTAATTCAGAGACCATATAATTGATTATTTGGTGTTTGGTTAATTTGCAAATGTGTTAAAAACAATTTTACTACTCACATTATCGTCTGGACTTTTGCTCGACTCCAAATTACGTATCAGATATTCGGATAAGTGAAAGTTAAAGGACTGCCAAAATCTGAATATCCTGAAAATGTCCCAGTCACGCCGTGTAGTATTTCATTCTCCAGGTCGTATATCCAAGATAGTATGTATTAACTAACTAACAAACGAACACACCTTGTCAAGTACATTCGAGTTTTGTTCGAGTTTGCAGCCAATCGGATGTGGTCTGTTTGAAAAACAGAGGAAATCCGATTGGCTGTAAACAAAACGAGTACACATTGGTTGTTTGGAAACAATACAAGCGTTTTGTCAGTAAATATTATTGGCTACCGCTTAAAGAAGCGGTTATAATTTTCCGCGGCAAATTTTGTAGAGATGTGTGACGTTGTCTTTTATGTCTGCTTGGGAGCTATCTGATAAACACAATGAAGGTGAGAATGTGTATTCACACTTCATATTGTGAGCCGCGGACCCCCACACAAGACTTTTATCTCGACTTCAAATGGCACATTCACTTTCGCCCCTGTGAAATTATACATTTGCCTGCCCTCTTCGCATTCAAATAAACAATATATATTGACCAATGTAATACATTCTTTGCTGTGGAAGACCGAAAAAATTGAAACATGAAAGCGAGTTCGTTGATGCATGTCCCAAAAAGTTTCATTAAACAAAGAAATAAAACAGAATCTATATTTGTACTTTTTTACCCATAAATGGGTTAATGTGTACAAGATTGAAAAAGGTAAATCACAACATGTTCCCCAGACTCAATCAGAAGATACATGTACATTATTCATCAAATATTGCCTGCTAATTATATAATCGGGTTGCGATGAATAAAGTTAACTGTCAAGAAATATGATAACCGTGTCATGAACAGAAAGAAGCCATACAAATGTTGTTCTATCGGGCATATCGATGAGGTTAAACAGACGTTAACGCATAATTAACCAACTCCCTGTGTAGCGAAGTGAGAATTTAGGTCTTATTTTAATCAGACTGTCATAAGTAGTAAGAAAAACACCGATTCATTAGCATTTGTGAGGGTGAAAATGGAGAGGGTTGGTCCCGGTTGGTTGATGACGTCACATCCGACGATGTCACGTTCGGTCCGAGTTAGAGATCAAAGGTCATTTCCGGTCACGTTTTTATATGATGTCACGAATGACTAAATATATGCGGATATGCGGATCCATGTGGCTTCCCAGTCACGTCAATAGGGCAGTCGCTTCGTCTGAATCACTGGGAATCGTCGGGAATGTCCAGCGGTCTTCGGGAATGTTCTGGGGGAATTGACTTTTTAGCTTATCATATTGGGGTCATTTTGAACCCATATGCTACCCCACCCCCACCAGAGGATCATGGGTAAATTAAAATAGTGACCATGTGGCGTACCAGAAAAGTGACGTTTCGTCATTTTTATTCAAAATTCCCGCTTTTCTCCCAGGCAAAGTGGGCATAAGCTATTTTATTTCACATCAGATTATTATTATTTACTCATTTATCATGCATTTTTTGCGACGAAAACACACAAAAAATTGGAAAATTTTACCGAAAAATCGTTCAAAAAATGCTCTTTTTTTAATGATGTCACTGTGGCGTCATCATGGCCACCATCGTGGATTTCTCTGCATTTTCCAGTAAAGCATGACCCAAAGATATAGTGTCCAGCCTAAAGGATAGCGAAAATATATAGGGGGCACTTTCCGCCCCTCTCCAGGCTGCGGTACACCCCAAATCGCTCAGGCCAGATAGGGTTAACGTTGCTTTCAACAATATTTCAGTCATATCACGACGTTTGGGTCCTATTCCTTTCACACTCGGGAACCCATGTTCTTTATGGTTAGAATCTTGAAACCTATAGCCTTGGGTCTGACTTTAAAAATGTGTTCTTATCCACTCACGAGTGAATTTACAGCGTCTCACAAGTTGCTGCAATGTGCATCAACTTCAATTCGTGAAGAAGAGCACTAAAGCCCAGTGTTATCACCATGGGCGGCTAGTATGAGCATGACAAGGACAAGATCTGAGAGAAAGTCAGTGGTTTAAATATACAGTGTCATTGCCGAGCTCAGATTTGTTCTTCGCGATTGTGGCGGGAGGGTTTGCGTTCCAAAGCTTGAACGATGAAGATGTAGTGATTTCTGCTCGCATCGCATGGAACATCTTTGGAAGGTGATGGGTCAATAGTGTGACAAGGGTTTTCGCTCTCTATGCCCAATCCACAGGAAGCTGCACTTCTTTTCTTTTTTTTTGTTGTGGAAATATCGAACAATATCCCGCTTTTCCATCAACAACATCTTTATGCAACCATAAAAACACGTGTTACGTCTATCGGTGACGTCCGACACAGAAACTCAAAATAAAAACAAACGGATAAACACCCCACCATGTCCGGAAACAGTTGTTCAATTCGAAAAGACGACCACTGTTACTTGTTAAACGTGCGGTCGATTAGAAATCATATTTCCAGGATTTTGTCTATATTAATGCTAGGCACACTATCAGATTTTCAATGCAGATAGATTGCGGATCAAAATTCAACAGGATAAGAAATCCTTTGCAGATTCACTAATATACGGAAAATATTCACGGAATCCACAAAATTCGTCAGGAAAACATCAAAATTCTCGATGCACCAACCATTTTGATGAAGTATATTGGGACTATAGTCTGGAAGGTGATGGGTCAATAGTGTGCCAAGGGTTTTCGCTCTCTATGCCCAATACACACGAAGCTGCATTTCTTTTCTCTTTTTTTTGTGTATGGAAATATCGGACAATATCGCGCTTTTCCATGCATCTGCAACATCTTTATGCAACCATAACCTCACGTTTCACGTCTATCGGTGAAGTCCGACACAGAAACTCAAAGTAAACGCAAACGGACAAACACCTCACCATGTCCGGAAACAGTTGTTCAATTCGAAAAGACAACCACTGTTACTTGTTAAACGTGCGGTCGATTAGAATTCATATAATTCCAGTATGACGGAATCACGGTTCGGAAGGTACTTTTAAAGTTTGAAGCGCTGGTTATTGAAATTTTACTCTATATAAGCATATTTTCTACGTCTTATAACCTATAGTTACTGCTGTCAAGTTTCAAAAAAGTATAATATCCTCTGAAATATTGCAGATTTTTCGTTATATATTCTTTGGAAATGTCCGTGACGGAATCACAGTGAAAGTCCTTTGTTTTGACTAGTGTTGTTTGTCTATTTTTGTTGCTGATCTGTTTCAATCTGATTATTCTTATATGACATCTCTTACTAACATACAGTACCCAAGGATGATAAGATTGTTTTCCTCGAGAGAAAAGCGCGATTGGGTCATCACAGGGGTTAAGTCTAGTCCGTGACGGAATCACAAACAAATCGTGACGGAATCACGACAGCGCTTTTTAAATCTTCTCGGTAAAAGAGTTCTATTAAATACACATTTTCTCAAAAAATATATTCCTAGGATGAATTTACCACTTCTAATTATAAACTTAAATCTCTGAACTCTTATTTTGGCCAATATATACAGTTCCTGTCACATGTATATATCTTTTCTACAAATGTTTTAAAATAGTACCGGTATATACTTTTCAGTAAAATGCAATTTTTCTTCCTCGACAATTTCGAATTTCCCGAGTTCATCAGGTTTATAAATTGCGGGGAAAATATTTCGTGATTAAAACACATCTTCTTTGTTATTGGCGTGTCCCCGGAGATAATAGGAAGCGAATAGAAAAAACAGCATGCTAATATATGCGGAAAATGTGGAGTGAATTTTGTGCGAAAAATGGTGTTTTCAGGTGACGGGCGCTTCTACGTGATCATGATTTCCAGGATTTTGTCTATATTAATGCTAGGCACACTGCCAGACTTCCATTGTAGATAGATTGTGGATAAGAAATCCTCTGTAGATTCACGAATATACGGGAAATATTCACGGAATCCACCAAATTCGCCAGAAAAATCAACTTTCTCGATGCACCAACCATTTTGATGAAGACAGTATATTCGCCTTGCCTAGTTTGATTAATCAATGACTAATTTTACTGCATTTAATACTCTACGTTTAAAACGAAATCATGACTGGACCATGATGAAGATCATGTTCATTGGTTTCAACCAATCTTTTCAAATTCGAACGTTCAGAAACGCAGAGAGGGTATAGTCCAGATTTTTGTCGATCTGTGCAACGAAACATTGAGTATTTGCACTTCATTATTTTGACAAATTTTTACTGGTGATGAAAAAGCTGATAAATGTTCAATATATTAGGTCATTAAACTTTTTTTTGTATAGTAAGTTCCGTCATTATCGACAATCGAGTCACACGAAGAGAAATATCTCACTGTCATAAAGTCAGCGGAGCGGTCATTGTTATTTACTTCTAACCTTGAATTACTACGCACGTATTTGCCATTCTGCCGCATTGTGAATGAAAACAATGAGTGCTTCCTGATCAGGGTCTTTATCCAAAGAGATCTCTATCAGTTCAAACGATCTCTACCATCTGTACAACGATCTCTGCCAGCTATTGTTATGGGTTCTTGAGCAGTGGTATGTACCAATTTTGGCTTATTTGGACATGAAGACCTAAGTAAAATTTTGAGCGCAGCGTACGCCAAAATGTACGAGGATATATATATATTTTTCGTTATTGTTTCAAAAATGCATCCTCTGATTATTTCATAATCAGGGACACCGATCGCCTCATCGACGATTCAGATGTGATGAAATTTCCGGGTTTTCAATGTCTTGAATTGAAATCCTGATAGAAAGGGGATACTTTCTAACGAAATATTGTCAAATTACAGTCAAATTTCACATATACGCGACCCAAACTAAGCAAGATTATGTTAAAATATGTGTCTTCAACGTACTTTTCGAAAATTACAATTTTTACGATCTCTACCAATTCTTGACAACTATCACTACAGGTTAGGTGCATTGAAAGATCTACAAGGCAAGCCGTATGAACAGACCTTGAACCAGAGATATATATTATGCGGATTTGTGTGATACCAAATGGCAAACGCACGCGCGAAGGATGAGTGTGACATTTTTGTTGAGATCTGTGTAAAGGACCTTGTATCTTTAGATGGGAAAATGGCCTCAGGTCAGGTGCAATACAGAAGTACCAAAATAAAATACTTTCACTACAAGAAATTGTTCAATTGGCATAGAGTACAATATTATATTATATACTTAGAAAAAATTCAAGGCACTGATTCTCGTGATTCTCAAAAAAAATCTGGCCGTAAAGTAATGCATTTGTGCAAAACCACTTTATTCTGAGGTGAAAATTCCTATTGTTCTCTGTAAACATATGACGATAAACGATAACCAGAACCAGATTTGGTCTACTACTACGTATTTGAACATCGAGTATGCTGTATCGAGCTGGTTCAGGTTATCGTTCACCTTCATATGTTTACACTGAAATATGAGGTGTTTTCACCTCAAAATTGGCGATTTTAAATGGAACAATTCAGGATAGCACGCCCGTCGCATTGCGCGGTAGTGTAATGGTTAAGAGAGCGCTATTTTTGAACTTCTTGCATGTTTCGATCGCGTTCGAATCCCATAAGGGCTAACCGTATTTTTTTGTCATTATTTATTGTCACTCCCGTCCCCCATTTCGATGCACATTCAGAACACGAGAAAGAACATAAATATAGTAACCACTACTAGAAAAATAATATGGATTTTGAAGATATTAGTTTTCTGTGCATTTACGAATATGTGTACCGTTATAAAACTAGCTCAGCATGAAAAGAACCAATTTACCTGCAAATAAAGCAAGGAATATTGTACTCAAATAGGAGTATATAAATCTAACTTTTATCTGATTTGTTCAAAGTAAGCTGTGTATGACGCTTGAAACATATATGATTGTGAATCTGGCTAATAAAAGGTGAAATCGACAATGGTATGGTCGCTGTGTGCATGCTGTGACAAGCGAAGAAAAAAAGGCCAAATGCGGAAAATCGGTTGAGCAGTCAAACTGGGGTAGTATTTCGCATTCGCAAGATGGCTTGATTTGTAACTCCTGCCGACAGAGATTTTTCAAATGGAAGAGAACTGGGTGTCCGATTGATACTACGACACAACAAGCCCTTTTTGCTGAAGGTACATCAGGCGGTACCAAGTCTCCAAAGTAATAACATTGCCAATAGAATCTTGCGCCAAAAGTCTCCGATGGTGTACTCTTTGCAAGTGCAGTGGATTTGTGGTGATACCAGGCTCGGCTGGATTGATTTTTGTTTGCGGCAAGGTGTGTTGGATCCCGGCGATTGTAGATGTTGGTCCAAACATCTCGATGGAAAACAAGATGGGCGAATCGGTGGATGTAATGACACTGCGTCAACATTTCACAGACATGGATGCTGATGAAATCTCGACATTACTGGACAGGATGAGGAATCAAGTTGGTAGAAGTTGGAAGCGGAAGATCGACTTCGCATTATTGTCGGATAATATTATGTTTTCACTGATATAATATATACATAGCTGGTGCAAATATTAACACATTCAACATGTAACGACCTGCCATCGACGAATCAACTTTTTTTAGATTAATTAAGTTTAAATTTTTCTCGGCAGATTAATGTGAAACGCTGACTGAGAACAGTGTGGCCTTACTCATGCGGCAGCGCTTGTTAGATATTTGGTAGTCCACCCAATGCCATTGAAGTCACGTGGTTTGTAATGGTCGGACTGGTAAAAGTTGAAAAGTGGGCCAAAAGGCCGCAATAGCGTGCGATGTTCTTTATTTAAAGTCTCAACTGACTTTTTTGCGCACTTTGCAATGTGCACAATTGGCATGACAATGTGATATAGATTTTTTTTATGGTGTTCCTATCTCAAAACGTTGGCCTGTGACCACTCTAAATTTTGTGCTGTGAGTATAGCAGAGGTGTTGATCAGTAAACAACTTCCATCTATATTTTGCGTGAGTAGTAGAAGCGCCCTGATGTCGGTATCTAAGTCACGTATGACGCGTTTGACGTCATCGTGTGACGTAATGGGGTCGAGGTCACTCAAAAGTAGGTCAAGGCCACTCGAAAGTAGGTCGAGCTCACTCGAAAGTGGGTCGAGGTTACTCGAAAGTAGGCCGAGGTCACTCGAAAGTACGTCGAATTAACCCTGATCTTTTCATGACACACTTTAAGAGTTTATAGTGCGCTCCAGACTTAAGTATGCGAACTGTGTTTGGTCCCCCCGTTTTGAGTGTGACAGGGACAAAACTGAGCGTGTGCAAAGAAGGGCGACCAAAATGATTTCAAATCTGGCTAATCTACCGTATCACAGAAGATTGCAGAGGCTAAACCTCCTCACCTTAGAATACCGTATACAAAGAGTGGACATGATCCAGATTTACAAAACTCTAAACAACATTGACTGTGTGAAATGTGGCTTATTGAACAGGCAATTTACTGGATACACCCGAGGACACAGCTTATCTCTCTATAATAGAAGTCATGGACTCGATGTCCGCGGCAACTCCTTTGCATTCAGGGTGGTTAATCCATGGAATGCACTACCGGATGATACTGTAACTGCCAGATCCCTTAATGTGTTCAAACATAAGCTTGACAGACATTGAGAGAAATCAAAGGACACTCATTTGTATAAAGACGGATGGTAGAAACAAACCGGAAGCAGAACAAGCAATTCAGAGGCAGGAGGAGCAGAGAAGTCGATCAGACTTGACGCTCAAGATCCAGGTAAAACAACGACCTAATTGGGCGGTTTAGCGTAACAGTGTTACGTAATTAGGGTCGGGGTCGTCATGACCTGGGTCGCATCGACCGTTAAGGGGTCATGGTCGGGTTACCGGGTCGAGTGACGTCTATTTTTAGTAGTCTCTTTGTTAGCTAAGAATAAAGGCATCACGTGACCCGTTGACGGCGATGAGGATAAAAGGCGAGTGATATTTTTAACCTCATTATTGATTTTAATATTAATTCTCCTAGGCTATGGCATAGGGCGCATGGTGGCCTGAAGCTGCTTATTACTGTAAACTACCGGAACAGAAAGACCATTAATAACTGAAATTCAATGCTGATTTATGTAGCTAGTCCATGCTCCTAGGCTATGGCATAGGGCACATGGTGGCCTGAATCAATTTATGACGTTATACTTCCGGAACAGAAAATATCTCAACTGAAAAAGTTTATCCAAATTATGGTGGTGCCCTAATGTCATGTGAGAATTACCTGCCATGCTTCGGATAATAACTAAAAGTCAATATGGGATTTTGTAGCTAGCCAATATATCTAGGCCATGACATAGGGCACAGGGTGGCCTGAACAGACATTTGGGTCTATAGTAACAGAAGAGGAAGTATCTAAGCTGAAAAAGTTCCCTCAAATTATGGGGTACCGGTTTTTCGAGGGAAAATTGCAGGCCATGCTAAGGATAATAACTGGAATTTAGTGTTAATATCTGTAGCTAGCCAATGCTCCTAGATTATGGCATATGGCACATGGTGGCCTGAGTCTCCTCGTGACAGTATACTACCGGAACAGAAAGAAACTCACATGAAAAAGTTTATCCAAATTATGGGGTTACTAGAATTTCTGGCCTACGGATAATAACTGGAATTCAGTGTGGGATTTTGTAGCTAGCCAATATAACTAAGCCATGACATAAGGCACAGGGTAGCGTGAACAGATATTTGGGTCTATAATAACAGAATAGGAAGGATCTAAGCTGAAAAAGTTCACTCAAATTATGGGGTACTATAGATTTGGGGAAAAAATTGCAGGCCGTGCTAAAGATAACAAGCAGCCAGAGGATGCTAGGTCCCCCGCCGAAATGGCAGCAATATTTTTTAGCATTGTTGGTCTTAGGGGATATACATGAGGGAGGCAACTGCTGCTTCATAGGCGTTGGATGTGGAAGGGTCTTTCTGCCTTCCCAAGTTTTAAGATCAACTCAGAACGATTGACTGAAAGTTGATTGCTTCTGTGATATAGTTTCCATGCAGTGAAGCACTGAGAAGCATCCCCAAGTGACATCTCAAGGCATTATCTGCAAACCAAATTTGACGAGAAGCTGAAGGCATCCTCAACCTACTGCCCGGAAACCAAATTTTAAATTGCCACCAGTTGTCGCCACCTGTAGGTGCAAGTGAGCGAAATGCAATCCAAGCATCTCATGGTAGCCAGGGGCGTCGTTAGGGGGGGGGGTCGTCCGGTGCGAACGACCCCCCCTTGGACGCGCCAAAAAAAACAGAAGAAAAAGCAAAAAAACAACAAAAAACCCCAGAGAAAACCAAAACAAAACAAAAAAAGCAAAAGGGAAAAGAAAGAAATAAAAGTTCGCTCAACAATGGGTTTACCACGACTTCCCTTTTTATGGTAATAAAGTGGATTATGAAAGAGCTGTAGCTCTGTTCATGAGACTCCACCCTTGACGGATACTGCAGGGGAACCCTCGACGGATAAAGCAGGCAAATTTACTATTCAATTAATCATTAACACTAACTCGTGTGTTTTTTTTCTTCTGCTCGATGCGTGTGGATTTGATAATGAAGCATCGGCAGCCTCGGTCTACCGTTGGCGAAGTGCAAAACGGGCAATAAACTGAAATTTCGCTGTATATGTATAAGCTTTGCTGAAGGCTATACAACATTCGTGATACTTCATTTCCGGAAAATATATCAGTTTAATTTTTTTCTAGTCAGTATTTCACCCATCTTCACAAGTCCAGGTAAATCCTAAATCCTCGCAGAGGGTTTACCTGGACATTTTTGGTGATTCGAATGAGTTCTTGAGTCGATGCCACTATTATACAATCTCGTACATTTCATCCCCCGCACTTGTTTTGAATTAGCCTGTCGGTATCCCCAGCCTGCGGTTTTTTCTTTGACTTCCGATGTCGATTTCCGCTTGACATCAAAGCAGTGTGGCCCCGCGATGAAATTGAAACCCCTCTCATCTCATACCTCGCAGCGGATTGGCCTAATCAACTAGCTCAGCGCGTTCACTGATTGGGTTTATTCAGGGGAAACCCCTTGCTCTATTTATATCCAGAACTCGTATGGGTAACTAACCAAGCCAGTGTATCGATCCCAACAGATCGATCGATACAATGGCTCGCGAGGATGTATTTCACCATGGCCACGAGATATAGTCCATGATACACAGTTTGATATTCTACACAATATTATTGTGATATTTTCAGCAAAAGTTTAATGTTCACAGTCATGAAATGACATATTGACATATGGATCGGAAAGTGATCTGATGATGTTTAGTTTTAATCATTTTAACATGGTTACAGTGGCGTCGGAAGCGGAGGGGCCAGCCCCCAAACGGCTCGTGGACCCTCGCCTGTTGGGCTGTGAGAATTTCCTTGTTTTATCTTTGTGTGAATGAATCGTATCTGTAGGCATATTGGTTTCCCTCCCAAGAACTATAAGTCATCGTTTTGTATGTTTTAAATATAACTAGAACGTCAAATGGATGAAGGCATGAGGTGCGATGTTTTCAATATCGATGCATGCTTATAATTGCGAAAAAAAATCGTGAAAATAGAATCATAAATGTGCATGCAGTATGATCAGTTTTATTTCCGGAAAAACGTTCAGAACGCATCTCCGGCTATAGGACCCCGGAGCTTCCGGGGCCTAGGCGGCCCCTGGACCCCCGCCTGTTGGGCTGTGATAGTGGTCCCCCACTTTCAATTACGTTCCGACGCCACTGGGTTAGCCTACGAGGTATATAGGCCCAAAGCGTTATTATTGTGTTTTCAAGATGACAAGAGAATAAAATATAATACTGATATTTGACAAATGACGTGTTAGTTTAATTGTTGGAAATCGCTCAGAATGCATCTCAGGCCATCTAAGGTCTCAGAGCTGTATAATATAACCCTAAATCTGCATACATTATGTTCAGATTTAATTCCGGGAAAACGCTTAGAACGCATCTCCGGCGATCTAGGACCCCGGAGCTTCCGGGGCCTAGGCGGCCCCTGGACCCTCGCCTAAAGTGCTATGATAATCGACCCCCCTTTGAACAATCCTAGCGACGCCCATGGTAGCCTACATGTATTAGCCTATAGTATCTTCTACAGGGGGCTAATGATCGGCTGATGCAGCAACAACAACATTTTCCCAGTTAGACGGCAGATTTTGAAATCAAAAACGAGGCCGCGCTATGTCATCAGTCAACTGAGACAGTCACATGGTTGTGTATGAAGATTGGGGTGGGTCTTATCTAATAGTGATCCAATGAAAATGCTCGTATTAGCTTAAAATGGCGGGGTCGAATGACCAATCACTGAACGGGAGACAGCTGGAACAGTACGTTGACACTGTCTGTTAATACAGGGGCGTCGGAAGCAAATTCAAAGTGGTACGGCCACTATCATTGCACTTTAGGTGAAGATCCAGGGGCCGCCCAGGCCCCAGATGCTCCTGGGGTCTAGATCGCCGAAGAAGCGTTCTGAGCGATTTCTGGCGTCAATCAAAATCACTCTGCATTGAAGTGTATTTTTAGTTCTTTCCTAACCCTTTACCATTGAAAACGCAATCGATGGTGGTTTTCGGCGATGCTGAATTACAAAAAATTGTGTATAGTATAGTACTGTATCCTAGGCACATCATGTAGAAGTAACCGAGATGATGCATCGATAATGTACATGTATACCAAATTTACATTGAGCATTTGAACAGTGTCAGAGATAGAGATCATTAATGATTTTACATAAATTAAAGATGGTTGCCCATCCTTCCTGTCACTCAGAGGAACTAATGTGGTTATTCATTAATGCAAGTCTCTTCATACATCGATGCTGTAAATCAAGTTTCGTATAGAACATTTGAATGGTATCAGAGATAAACATCATTAAAGATTCTGAATAAATTAAAGATGGCCGCCAAGATTTCCGCTCAATCAGAGAAACCAGATCTGTCATTCATCATAAGTCTCTTGATGCATCAATGATGTATACCAAATTTTACACTGAGCACTCCAACAGAATCAGAGATAGAGATCATTAATGATTTTGCCTAAATTAAATATGGCCACCAAAGGTTTTCAGTCAATCAGGTCCCGATTCAAAGTATCTGGATGTATTGATGATATATACCAACCTTCATATAAAACAATTGAATGGTAACCGAGATATGTATGCTATCATTATCGATTTCGCATGAATTAAAGATGGCCTCCAGGGTTCCCAGCTAATCAGAAAAGCGTGTTTGGTAATTCGTTGAAAGTTGCTTGATGTGTCGATGATGTATATCAAATTTCGTATTGAACAGTTGAATGGTTTCCGAGATATGGATCATTATCCATTTTGCATGAAATTAAAGATGGCTACTAAGGTTCCCACCCAATCAGGTCCCAATTCTATAGGCTTCTGGTCCTTGACTAGGCAAATAAGCATACCAAATTTGGAATTCATCAGCGAAACAGTTTTCCGGCTATCTCGCTCACGAACGGACGTATGGACAGACGGACGTACAAGATGATGACAATCCCCATGGCCAAAAATGGCCGAGGGGTAAAAACATGGATCTGTGCCTGATAAATTTTAAGCCTTTTGGGGTTGCAACTCATTCATAGAAAGCTCCCCCCTGTACATGAACAACTGCACTGACAACTGCATGCCATCATCTGTCAGTCTGAAGACCAGCAAGGTTGAATTCAGTTCAATTCCGGAAATTGATCATATGCACAGTGTGCACCCAAACATTAGGAACACAGTTGTAATTAATATAGTAATATACGTGTGTAGACAAATGATTCGTGCAGAAGCTTCAGGGTAAATCCTATGATGTGCAATACAATTATTTGTTAGCAAAATTGAAGGGAATGTTGTCCTTCGTTTAAGATGACACGAAATTCAAAAATCAGGTGCGGGGATTTCCCCGCCAGTTATTTCACATTATACTTCTGAAATAAAATATGGTTCATGCAAAAGCTTTAGGGTAAATCATATGATGTGGAATAGAATGATTTCATATAGCAAAATTGAAGGCCCATTTTGACTGGAACGGACAAGAAGAAGAGAAACTCAGTGGTGCCACCTTCAGGCAGATGTTGCTGAAATGCAATACGGACTGGCGTCCTGTTGCAAGGAATGCGTATTCCGAATTTCGGAATAATCCAACACAGCATTAGGAAGTTATCGCTTCGAACAGATGTACACGGAAAAAAATCTATTTTGACCCAGTGGCGCCACCTTCAGGCCGATGTTGCTGAAATGCAATACGGACTGGCCTCTTGTCGCAAGGAATGCGAATGCTGAATTTCGGAAGAATCCAACAAAGCATTAGGAAGTTATCGCTTCGAACAGACATGCACGGACGTACACGAACATCCACGGACTCAAAGAAGCAAGAACCAGTGGCGCTACCTTCAGGCAGATGTTGCTGAAATGTAATACGGACTGGCGTCTTGTCACAAGGAATGCGTATTCTAATTTTGGAAGAATCCAAGAAAACTTTAGGAAGTTATCGCTTCGAACAGACATGCACGGACGTACACGGACATCCACGGATGCAAAGAAGCAAGAACTAGAGGCGCCACCTTCAGGCAGATGTTGCTGAAATGCAATACGGACCGGCCTCTTGTCGCAAGGAATGCGAATGCTGAATTTCGGAAGAATCCAACAAAGCGTTAGGAAGTTATCGCTTCGAACAGACATGCACGGACGTACACGAACATCCACGGACACAAAGAAGTAAGAACCAGTGGCGCCACCGTCAAGCAGATGTTGCTGAGATGTAATACAGACTGGCATCTTGTCGCAAGGTATGCATATTCCGAATTTCGGAAGAATCCAACAAAGCGTTAGGAAGTTATCACTTCGAACAGACGTACACGGACATTCACGGATACGAAGAAGCAAGAACCAGTGGCGCCACCTTCAAGCAGATGTTGCTGAAATGCAATACGGACTGGTGTCTTGTCGCAAGGAATGCGTATGCCGAATTTCGGAAGAATCCAACTAAGCGTTGGAAAGTTATCGCTTCGAACAGACATGTACGGACGTACACGGACATCCACATACGCAAAGAAGCAAGAACTAGCGGCGCCACCTTCAGGCAGATGTTGCTGAAATGCAATACGGACTGGCGTCTTGCCGCAAGGAATGCATATTCCGAATTTCGGAAGAATCCAACAAAGCGTTAGGAAGTTATCGCTTCGAACAGACATGGACGGACGTTCACGGACATCCACGGACACAAAGAAGCAAGAACCATTTTAAAGTCCCCGGCCGCGTTGCGGCGGGGGACAATAACTGAAATTCAATGCTGATTTCTGTAGCTAGTCCATGCTCCTAGATTATGGCGTAGGGCACATGGTGGCCTGAGTCACCTCATGAATATACTACCGGAACAGAAGTTAACTCAGTTGAAAAAGTTCATCCAAATTATGGGGGTACCCAAATGTCATGAATATTGATTAAAGTAGTAATTTAAATTATATGGGGAAAAGACTCCAACGTTAATTTGATCAAGGGATGAAAATCACACTCACGAGAAGGAAAATACTTCCGAACCTATCCCGGCATCTCTCTCTCAATTCTCGACTCCTCATGCACACCATGACATCACCACAAGAGCTGAATAGCACCCAGTCTTATTATACAACACGATAGCTTCGATACGACACCATGCACGCCACATTTGGACCCATGGTGACCCACATATCGCCCAAACCTGCTCATGCCCATCCGAAAATACCATTTCTCTATTACTCTTCAACTGCGCAGGAGCACCTCGACGTCACTACTCAACGTGGACAGCACAGCAGTATTATTGTATACACCACGAGAGGTTCAAGACGAACCACGCCTCTTCAAATGCTAGATTTCCACTTTATATACTACTGGCACATAGGAATATGCATATGAGAGAATAACCTAGCAATTGTTTGAAGACCCCGAATCATCGTATGCAGAGGCGGAAGCTCCTGGAGAATTGGGGCGTGTGTGGGGTGGGTGGGGGTGTCTCAACTATCTCAACACTTCAGGCGACGGTTCGCACACTTTGACTCACGGGTATTTCTACGAAATTATCTGACGTTAATTAAGATTACAAACGAGTTAATATTGAGGACAGAAAACTGCGTGAATTTGCTCCTCAAAAACAGATTGCATTAACGCTGTCATTTGTCGGTACGGTAATTGGAAGAACGAACCTCTTCATTTGACAATCATCAACTTGACTTGTCACCTCAGGTTTTTTCCTAAAATGGCGATATTAAAAATGGGAGGCCCTCACCTTCTTAAATGTGGATGTGGGAGCCAACCCCACCGCTTTGGCCGCCCATGATATGAGATAACAGCTTTGAAGCTTGTTTACTTGGAGCACCTTGGTCATCGAAATATATGTTCGATAATCTTGTAAAGGATCACATCGAAAGGGTTTCAAACACCTTAGTCATCTACGGCGAATCTTGGTATTATGGCCGATATTTGGAGGGTTTTAAATCTTTTTCAAACAAATAGATGATATCTCTGGGAGAGAAATCTGCTTCTCGGGAAGTAGCTTTGATGTGCTTATCGTGTCGCAACAAGAACCCTTTTTATGGGATCCACGAGTGAACAACATTCCTATTATGGCCGTTTAGGCGAAAACTATGAAAATCATTCATCTGAATTGACCCTGTATATATTATTCGGACATCACTCGGTTCAATGGCCAATTTCTTTCCGTTTTGAAAAATTTTGGTGAGGAATCCGAAACTTGGTCTACTTTAGGCACCTCAACAGTGTCTTTGAGTGATGGTAAATATTTACGTTTGTATTCCAGTTGTACAGAAAGGCATTTGTTTCACAGTCCCTTGTTTCGGGATAATCATTCAAATCAACAACGATGGATGATAGAATTGTAGAGGAGAATTGATGTGATAAATAAAAGGTGGTTTAGACATTTTTCTTTTATTATTTCTATGGCTTGAATTTGAACTCCCCCGACAGAATTTGAGACGAAAAAGTATGATAAAGTTCGTTTGAAAATTTTGAAAAGTTATCAGTAGATATCACCTTTTAAAACCAATAAAATTTTGTTCAATTCCGGGAAAGTTGTGCGGGAAAGGATACGAAACGGTCATAATCGAGAGCGGCCATAATACCAACAAGCAGCCAGAGGATGCTAGGTCCCCCGCCGAAATGGCAGCAATATTTTTTAGCATTGTTGGTCTTAGGGGATATACATGAGGGAGGCAACTGCTGCTTCATAGGCGTTGGATGTGGAAGGGTCTTTCTGCCTTCCCAAGTTTTAAGATCAACTCAGAACGATTGACTGAAAGTTGATTGCTTCTGTGATATAGCTTCCATGCAGTGAAGCATCGAGAAGCATCCCCAAGTGACATCTCAAGGAATTATCTGCAAACCAAATTTGACGAGAAGCTGAAGGCATCCTCAACCTACTGCCCGGAAACCAAATTTTAAATTGCCACCAGTTGTCGCCACCTGTAGGTGCAAGTGAGCGAAATGCAATCCCAAGCATCATCTCATGGCATGGTAGCCTACATGTATTAGCCTATAGTATCTTCTACAGGGGGCTAATGATCGGCTGATGCAGCAACAACAACATTTTCCCAGTTAGACGGCAGATTTTGAAATCAAAAACGAGGCCGCGCTATGTCATCAGTCAACTGAGACCGTCACGTGGTTGTGTATGAAGATTGGGGTGGGTCTTATCTAATAGTGATCCAATGAAAATGCTCGTATTAGTTTAAAATGGCGGGGTCGAATGACCAATCACTGAACGGGAGACAGCTGGAACAGTACGTTGACACTGTCTGTTAATACAGGGGCGTCGGAAGCAAATTCAAAGTGGTACGGCCACTATCATTGCACTTTAGGTGAGGATCCAGGGGCCGCCCAGGCCCCAGATGCTCCTGGGGTCTAGATCGCCGAAGAAGCGTTCTGAGCGATTTCTGGCGTCAATCAAAATCACTCTGCATTGAAGTGTATTTTTAGTTCTTTCCTAACCCTTTTACCATTGAAAACGCAATCGATGGTGGTTTTCTGCGATGCTGAATTACAAGAAATTGTGTATAGTATAGTACTGTATCCTAGGCACATCGTGTAGAAGTAACCGAGATGATGCATCGATAATGTATACCAAATTTTACATTGAGCATTTGAACAGTGTCAGAGATGGAGATCATTAATGATTTACATAAATTAAAGATGGTTGCCCATCCTTCCCGTCACTCAGAGTAACTAATGTGGTTATTCATTAATGCAAGTCTCTTCATACATCGATGCTGTAAATCAAGTTTCGTATAGAACATTTGAATGGTATCAGAGATAAACATCATTAAAGATTCTGAATAAATTAAGATGGCCACCAAGATTTCCGCCCAATCAGAGAAACCAGATCTGTCATTCATCGTAAGTCTCTTGATGCATCAATGATGTATACCAAATTTTCCACTGAGCACTCCAACGGAATCAGATATAGATTATTAATGATTTTGCCTAAATTAAAGATGGCCACCAAAGGTTTTCAGTCAATCAGGTCCCGATTCAAAGTATCTGGATGTATTGATGATATATACCTACCTTCATATAAAACAATTGAATGGTAACCGAGATATGTATGCTATCATTATCGATTTCGCATGAATTAAAGATGGCATCAAGGGTTCCCAGCTAATCAGAAAAGCCTGTTTGGTAATTCGTTGAAAGTTGCTTGATGTATCGATGATGTATATCAAATTTCGTATTGAACAGTTGAATGGTTTCCGAGATATGGATCATTATCCATTTTGCATGAAATTAAAGATGGCTGCTAAGGTACCAATCAGTCCCAATTCTATAGGCTTCTGGTCCTTGACTAGGCAAATAAGCATACCAAATTTGGAATTCATCAGCGAAACAGTTTTCCGGCTATCTCGCTCACGAACGGACGTACGGACAGACGGACGTACAAGATGATGACAATACCCGATGGCCAAAAATGGCCGAGGGGTAAAAACATGGGTCTGTGCCTGATAAATTTTAAGCCTTTTGGGGTTGCAACTCATTCATAGAAAGCTTCCTGTACATGAACAACTGCACTGACAACTGCATGCCATCATCTGTCAGTCTGAAGACCAGCAAGGCTGAATTCAGTTCAATTCAGGAAATTGATCATATGCACAGTGTGCACCCAACATAGGAACACAGATGTAATTAATATAGTAATATACGTATGTAGACAAATGATTCGTGCAGAAGCTTCAGGGTAAATCCTACATGTATGATGTGCAATACAATTATTTGTTAGCAAAATTGAAGGAAATGTTGTCCTTCGTTTAAGATGACACGAAATTCAAAAATCAGGGATTCAGTACTGCGGGGATTTTCCCGCCAGTTATTTCACATTATACTTCTGAAATAAAATATGATTCATGCAAAAGCTTTAGGGTAAATCATATGATGTGGAATAGAATGATTTCATATAGCAAAATTGAAGGCCCATTTTGACTGGAACGGACAAGAAGAAGAGAAGCTCAGTGGTGCCACCTTCAGGCAGATGTTGCTGAAATGCAATACGGACTGGCGTCCTGTTGCAAGGAATGCGTATTCCGAATTTCGGAATAACCCAACACAGCATTAGGAAGTTATCGCTTCGAACAGATGTACACGGAAAAAAAATCTATTTTGACCCAGTGGCGCCACCTTCAGGCCGATGTTGGTGAAATGCAATACGGACTGGCGTCTTGTTACAAGGAATGCGTATTCTAATTTTGGAAGAATCCAACAAAACTTTAGGAAGTTATCGCTTCGAACAGACATGCACGGACGTACACGGACATCCACGGATGCAAAGAAGCAAGAACTAGTGGCGCCACCTTCAGGCAGATGTTACTGAAATGCAATACGGACTGGCCTCTTGTCGCAAGGAATGCGAATGCTGAATTTCGGAAGAATCCAACAAAGCGTTAGAAAGTTATCGCTTCGAACAGACATGCACGGACGTACACGAACATCCACGGACACAAAGAAGTAAGAACCAGTGGCGCCACCTTCAGGCAGATGTTGCTGAGATGTAATACAGACTGGCATCTTGTCGCAAGGTATGCATATTCCGAATTTCGGAAGAATCCAACAAAGCATTAGGAAGTTATCACTTCGAACAGACGTACACGGACATTCACGGATACGAAGAAGCAAGAACTAGTGGCGCCACCTTCAAGCAGATGTTGCTGAAATGCAATACGGGCTGGCGTCTTGCCGCAAGGAATGTATATTCCGAATTTCGGAAGAATCCAACAAAGCGTTAGGAAGTTATCGCTTCGAACAGACATGGACGGACACACGGACATCCACATACGCAAAGAAGCAAGAACTAGTGGCGCCACCTTCAGGCAGATGTTGCTGAAATGCAATACGGACTGGCGTCTTGCCGCAAGGAATGCATATTCCGAATTTCGGAAGAATCCAACAAAGCGTTAGGAAGTTATCGCTTCGAACAGACATGGACGGACACACGGACATCCACGGACACAAAGAAGCAAGAACCATTTTAAAGTCCCCGGCCGCGTTGCGGCGGGGGACAATTAAGCTCAGCCGTACATATTGGTTCCCGTTACTCGCAATGAAATCATTTAGGACACCTTTGAGAATGATCCATGTTTGGAACCCCGAAAAAACATACTGAATGTACATACACAGATAGAGATCAGTATATAGTAGTGGTGATCTAATGGTTAGAGCGTCGGCCTCGTAAGCGGTAGGTACTGGGTTCGATCCCAGGCCGGGTCATCCCTAAGACTTGAAAAATGGAACTTGTTGCTCCCTCGCTTACGCTCAGCATTAAGAGGATAGAACAAGGACTGATTCGCTCGGTGTCAGTATAATGTGACTGGGTGGGGTGTCATGTTTGCCTACGGCATGATATTTCAGTGGGACAGCACTATAAAATGGCAGCATTAGATCTGCTCTGTTACAAGTAGGTACCCCTGCCCCTGCCCCTCCTCTCCCTTCCCTGCCCCGTCGTGATATAGCTGAAAAAATGTTGAAAGCGACGTTAAATCCTATTCACTCACTCACCTATAGTAGAAAATAAAAACATGAGATTGATCTAATCAAAACCCCTCGGCTTTCCCCAGGTGATTGAGACCCATGTGTAGTGTGAATTAGGGAGGAGGTAGTTCTATGTGAGATGATCAAGATATACCGGTAGTTGGTTACATTAAGGCATATAGGACCGAAATAGAAAAAAATTATATATCTGTAAAGGGGCATAACTCTGTAAAATCTGGGCCGAGAGGAGCCACTTTCGATAGGCGTAAAACTTATACATTCAGCTACAAATAACAAAATCGGAGATTATTACATCCGACAGGGGCATAACTCCATAAGCCGAGGCGAGTAATCCTTTGTTGACTTGTAGAATACAACAATATAAATAAGTTTCCAAAATATAGTAGCTATACCGAACACAGCTCTGCAGATTTAGCTGATTAAATCAGGCATATAGGACAGAAATAGAAATTAATATATCTGTAAAGGGGCATAACTCTGTAAAATATAGGCCGAGGGGAGCCACTTTCGATAGGCGTCTGACTGAGCACTAGATAAATACCATCAAACAACCCATAGGGCAGGCAACTTTGCGTAATGAGACGAGGGTCCAAATTAACCCTATCAGATATTTTTAATTTTGTATTTATCAGTCCACTGTTGCTCCCGTCTCGGTTGGCATCGTGCCGATGTCAGTTGACGAGTTTATGTGGTCTCTCAAATGGGGAGTGATACTGTCAGCTGTGTGGAAATTACGTGGATATATGTCTATTTGTGTCGCTTTGTTAATCAATTCCATGTTGGAAACAACAGTTAAACTTGATGAAGAAATTTCATCTTTGTTTGTTTGTAATTTATTTGTTTGTTTTTTTCAATTGTTACTTGTGTGAAAGCAGACTTGTGAAATGGAATCTCCCAATGAACACCTGCACTTGACGCGTGTTGATTTCACATAACCGTGCTAAAACGTGTAATAAATGCACGGTTGGCCCGACGTTATTGACACAAGTGTTATAGAATAGTAAATAATACCCTGATATGAAATCAAATATGTTGATCCCCTTTTCCATGCAGAAAACAAAAAAATTGAAGAAATCTGACGAAACTATAACTTTTCTGGTAGCCCACATGGGCGCCCATTTGCGTACACTTCGCCATCCATAAGATGGCTTGCGAATCGTGTATCTCCATTATCGCGGAGCGATATCCGGTACTTTACCGTATCCTGTTCGGCCTTATCCGGCGGAGAACAGACTCGAGAAATCTGATGAATTACACGTTTTCATACCACTTCGGAAACAGATATTGCCTGGGCTTACAAAATATATAGGTATGAATAACTTTCGTATCATCCAATAGGTGTGGTAGATCTGTAATTTTGAACAAGTAGGACATCACTTGACTCGAAAATGGCGAGTCACGTTGGAGTTACGTCGGTAGACTTTAGCTGCTTGGCTGACGAAGTCACGTGGTATTGATTTCTGGAAATTCCCGCTTGCAGTTGCCGAAAGTAGGCTGAAAATGGAGAACATGATCCCAGGTTCAGTCTTGCCGCGTTTAGATGACCGAGATGGGTACAGGTTAATGGGCGTCATTTTGAATTTACCCATGATCCTCAGCTCATGGAGTCATGCAAATAGGCCCCAATATGATACTCTATAAAGTCACAAAGTTTCAGCTCTCAATTGTTTGTCGTTCCGGAGACCGGAGCAAAAAAAACAATCACATCAGAGATGAGAATTCTCGTGGTCCCCAGAGCACATCAAGTTCGATAACTCTAGTTGGCAGATCACATCAAGTTCGATAACTCTGTCCTTCCCAGAGAAAATGCCGACTACGTGCTCGATTATAAACCTTTCTAGCACTTTGGCAGTCGTTGTTAAACCTTTCTTTCTCACGCTTGTGTTTCTCATTATCTGCCCTCGGCCTAGCTATAGTGGTTCTGATGAGACCAGATCTTTCAGCGCCATCTCTAAAAAAATTGAACTAAATCCTTGCCAATTTCATCTAATTAGGCATCTAGTTTGGATCTTTTCCATCGGATCATTGACCAGTGTCTCACTAATGGCTTATATCACGTTTTGTATCTTAGATTTAGAAGAGACATGCCTACTTTGTCACTTTCTACCAGATGAGATTTACATTTCAGGATGCAATTTACTGCACAATGAACATCAGAAAATAGAGGATCAAATTTACTCACATAAAAGTCATATACTAAACTAAGTAGTAGTCTACCATTGCAAATAAACAAGTCATTTAATTTACAAAACTGCAATAATCTTCTCCCATAAGTGTTCATTTTCTAATTATCTAGAGATTCTCTTTGTTTCTGTAATCCCAAGACATTCAAATTATATTCGGTATCCAACGATGGTCTCATAGAATCCTCCATATTCAATGACTCCCACACAGTATCGTCAAAGCTGACATAATCTGGTTCCAGCTCAAAGTCACCGGCTAAACACACATGATACTCTCCATTGCTCGTGGTATTGGCCTGTGCTGGATTTGTCCCAGAGAGAGAGTTTTATGCTTGTTTAAAGAGCCATAAAATCCACAGGACTCCAATTATAAATTAGCTGAGATGTCCAGTGCAATCTATCAAAGTCTTATTAATGAGTAGTTCCATCAAGTCAGACAGCCAAGAACCGGGTCAGATTTTATTATCTACACTAGGAGAGGACCTGCTTTGGGCCATGCTAGATACAGCATATAGTCACCCCAGTCGCTCTCAGAATCTACATCTGTTTCCAATTAATTTACTAGCTTGAAAATCGGGATTTCCAGAATGCAGCTAACGTTAAGACTTTTCAAGATATAATGTGTTGAGGAAGAATAATGTATGGAGGAAGAATAATAAGTTGTTGGGAATAATAATCAGTGTTGAGAAGTGTATAACAGGAGTGTGAATACATTTTTGATATCAAAATACACTATACAAGTATTATCAATAAACTTAGCACATTCAACGCTTCCACTATGAGAACTTCTAGTGCCAGCAGTGTACCAATGTTTGTGGGAGGATCAGTTTGGTTTAACTTTCTCCGGGTGCAAGTGTTGGATAGCAGCAGTTTTCGTCAACATTTGCATGTATACCAAAATGCTGAATTGTTTTGATCATGTCTAAAATACTGGAACTCATTGCTTATACATATATGTGTAGCTTATACATATATGTATATAGCATCATGTAGTCTTGTCTGGTTTATAATTTAATCAAGTACCAAGTATTACCAGGGGCAAACCTGTCCCTTTATTCGCTTTTAATAAAATATAGATAAACTCACCCTCATATGCTCACTCTGTATTTTATATTATTTCATCGAAAGCAAAATTTATTTCATGGACGATATACACATACCGATACAAAAGGGTAGTTCTACCGAAATGTAGTAAATTGGGGAATATTTTTTTTCTAAATTTCAAATACTATTGTTATGGTAAAATTTTTATCACTGCACTCAATATATATAGATGGCAATTTTTTTTTCTTTTGTGAATTACCCTTTCCAAGCAAAACAAATACTGAGAAACCTCAATTGGCAAGAAGTTCTAGCAAATCTCCAGGGTAAATTCGTCGTAGTCCCAGCAGACAAGTCAAAGCTCCCAATAATAAATAATATAATATTCATATGTAAATATTACAATTACCAGATGCTGGTTAAGGAATTGAGCATAAACACACATACATATATCATCATCAAATAGGTCTGCTTACTCCCAAACTGCAGGAGTGAGTTAGGAGTTAATCGTCGCGTTCAGCGCTATTTCGGCCATATAGCGACTATCCATATAGCGACTATAACTATCCATGTACAGTCATCATGTAGAGGAAATTATTCTTCCCCTCGTGCTATATAACAGGCATGGCACAAAACTCATGATGCTCGCCAAAACTGCATGTAGTACTCTTGAAGATTTATTTAACAATCAGGTCCATACTTCATGTAGGAACTATTGTCTGGGTCTTTGACCAATTGTGTCTTTGAAAAGGCACTTGTCCAGGGGCGTCGTTAGGGGGGGGGGGGGCGTCCGGTGCGAACGACCCCCCCTTGGCCGCGCCAAAAAAAAACAGAAGAAAAAGCAAAAGAAAAAACAAAAAACAAAAAACAAAAACAAAAACAGAGAAAACAAAAACAAAATAAAAAAAGCATAAAAACATAAAATAAAAAAACCATAAAAATTACAGATAGAGTGCCAAGACGTGTAGTGGTGTGTAAAAGGCCCGTTTTGTTTGTGTCAAACCAGGAAGTCAAATGGAGTCCGGTATATTCTTCAATATCGATGCGGGTTTATGCGAAACAAATGTGAAAATAGAACCATAAATCTATATACATTGTGTTCAGATTTCTTTCCGAGAAAACGGGTAAAACGCATCTCCGGCAACCGGAGACCCTGGAGCTTCCGGGGCCTATAGACGGCCCCTGGACCCTCGCCTGTCAGGCTGTGACGATCGCTCATTTTAGCTTTGTGTAAATGAATCGCTATCATATTGGTTCTAATGTTCCATCATGTAAAGGTCATCGGTTTTTTATGTGTTCTTTTTATGTGATAAATATAACTAAACAGTCAAATGGATTCAGGCATGAAGTATGATTTTTTCAATATCGATGAGTGCTTATAAATGCGAAACATACGTGAAAATAGAACCATAAATCTGCATACATTACGTTCGAATTTATTTCTGGGAAAACTCTTAGAACGCGTCTCTGGAGATCTGGAACTTCGGAGCTTCCGGGGCCTAAACGGCTCGTGGACCCTCGCCTGTTGGGCTGTGAGGATTTCCTTGTTTTATCTGTGTGTGAATGAATCGTATCTGTAGGCATATTGGTTTCCCTCCCAAGAACTATAAGTCATCGTTTTGTATGTTTTAAATATAACTAGAACGTCAAATGGATGAAGGCATGAGGTGCGATGTTTTCAATATCGATGCAGGCTTATAATTGCGAGAGAAAAAAATCGTGAAAATAGAATCATAAATGTGCATGCAGTATGATCAGTTTTATTTCCGGAAAAACGTTCAGAACGCATCTCCGTCTATCTAGGACCCCGGAGATAGATGAGTGTGCGGCCTAGGCGGCCCCTGGACCCCCGCCTGTTGGGCTGTGATAGTGGTCCCCAACTTTCAATTACGTTCCGACGCCACTGGGTTAGCCTACGAGGTATATAGGCCCAAAGCGTTATTATTGTGTTTTCAACATGACAAAGAGAATAAAATATAATACTGATATTTGACAAATGACGTGTTAGTTTAATTGTTGGAAATCGCTCAGAATGCATCTCAGGCCATCTAAGGTCTCAGAGCTGTATAATATAACCCTAAATCTGCATACATTATGTTCAGATTTAATTCCGGGAAAACGCTTAGAACGCATCTCCGGCGATCTAGGACCCCGGAGCTTGTTGTTAAAAAAATAAAACTGAACGTTGAACTTTATTTATGGCCTACTCGTTTGAAGCAGCAGATATAAATTTAGTTGACCTAGATTCTGCATTGAAGATCAACCATTGAAACGCGGAAAACAACGAATTACGTCAATTATACCGTATTTTCGCCTGCATGTTGTCTGATCGTACTATTCTTGTTTATCTGATGATGCTAAACAATAATGATCTTGTGATCTTTGGGTTAGGTCATAAATTTTCTGAAGATGTACCATTTTGCGTGTCTACCAGCGGTAGAATAGTCCCGGTCAAGCGAGTGATGTCATGCAGCCTCGCTTTGAGATTGGAGATTCAAAAATGTCACCAGTTTACATGAGAGTCGCTTTGGTCTCCCGCGGGTAGACACGGCTCTCTTTGAGAATGCCAAAATGCATAATCACCACACAAAGCTAGATTCATAGCTGGTTCTAGAAGCTGCACCATCCAGCTTCTTTCGATCCTGTTGACGAGGGCCCTTCAGGAGGTAAAAGCATTTTGGGAAAGGCATTGCGTCACTATTTCTAAAAGCCCTGGCATTGAATGTATGTGGATATTGAAAAACTAAAAATGTCTTACGGAAGAGCTTGATGCTAAAGGTCATGGCATGCACGTACTGTACAGACATGTATCCAAATTGGATTTCACGACCCTCTATACTACAACTCCTCAGGACCTTATTGAATGTCGAAGTTTACTAATAGTACCTGTGTTCAAGAAAACTGATCGCACTGAGATATATTAATTTCAGAATCCATAAAGCATTCCCTAGCTATATACTACATACAGGGGATATAATTTATGGGATGTTTCTTTGTTTATAGAGTTTCTTGAATTTCTTATCAAAAATATCTTTGTGAAATTTGATCACACAAAGTATCAACAGCATATAGGTATTCCAACGGGTACTAATTGTGCACCCATGTTGGCTGACCTGTATCTGTTCTCTTATGAATATGATTACATGTATATGCAGGCGCTTTCAAAAACCGATCAATTCCAAGCCCATCCCTTCTCACCAAACGCTATATAGAAGATCTTCTTGCTGTGAATAATCGCTATATAAATGACGCACCTTGACTGGTTTCGAAGATTTGTATCTAATACCGCTTATGCCGGTGCTAGGAGCCGTGTGGTCATATCATCCAAGTTGCCACATGAACAGGTACAATAAAAGCGTACCTGAGATACAACACATATCACGAATCGTTAGATTCTTGGTATGTGCTTTAGAATAAGTTAACCAGAGGACTATTCTATGAAGTCATGTGACGCAGTCAGTATGTCGGCACGTCTTCCCACTTCCCTTATATGTGTTGTAATTGAAGGAAATTACAGATAGCCCTAGAGGCACATCATATTTAGACCTATATCTCTATAACTCTCGTGGACTTTATTGCAATTTCGACATGATAAACTATCCATTTCTGGACAGTAATATTCCAGTGGGACCTGCATATGGTGTATACATATCTCGCCTAGTAGCATTTGCTGGATTCTGTGTTAAATGTGACGATTTTAATCAATGTCACAAAACAATATTGCAGAAACTTATAAAACAGGGCTATTCCACTAAGCGCCTCCACTCAAAGTTTCTCAATTTGGCGATACATATCGCATCGTGATAGCAAAATACGAGCGTAGCGTGCAAGATCTATGGCGTTACGTTTCGTAACTTGTGTCTAATTTCGCTTAGGGCTAGGTACCGTACGAACCCATGTAAATCAAGATCTTCATGGTGGTCTTCTGAGCAGTCACAATCACAGCGTGACTGAGATACATCATTCTCTAGATGACGACTTTACAACAAATATCATACGGATTAAGAATACTGATCAGCGATACAAATTCGATATTTTGGAACATCATGATGTCTTGCCGGCATCATTTGAAAACTGTTGACCGCTTCTCTTTTGCAGGAAACTAGTCTATGTTCATGTATACTTGTCTTTTAGAATTTGGTGATGATGTTGTTATAAGGAATATGCAGGTCTTTGGATTATGGACGCGTATATTCTTTAAATAACGACGGCTGAATTATGAATGACGGACTAGACGCTTGTAATCGAAAAGGGCTGTATGCGTTAACGGCAGGCAACCATGTACCCTACAAAGACCGGATATGTCTATTTGTAATTTTGACAGTTATATTTAACGTGTGTGGATTATATACATATGATATTTTTTTCCAGATTTGTTCCTCCGTGACGAATCAGATGAAAGCTGTAAACCTACAGACCAATTGTTTCACACTAACTTCGGCTTTTGTTTTCAAGCCGATAAATAAATCTAGTATCTGGTATTTTTATATTTCCTACAAACACTAACTTTGTGTACATTTTTGGAACATCATCCTGTTTTTGTCTTTGCCGCTAGGTGAAATCAGGACTTCTTGTAACAGTTTTAAGAAGAAGTAAAAGATGCATAACGGTGAAGACATTTCTATCGTTAACTATTTTGAACATGGCATCTTAATCAGTGATACTATGGATTGTATTATTGATATTATTGGTTTTATTGGTTATCGGATTATCATCATATGATTATAACATAAATGAACGGTCAAGACAATTTAAAGGCATACGGACGTATACCAGGTACATCGAATACAACCGGGAATCTGTTGATCAACGGTCTCTTGTACACGGTCGAATGGAAAACATCCGCTGCTAACTAATCACGTGATTTTTGCCACAGGGCACCCTCTTTTGAATATGTCTTCAAAACTAATAGATCGTACCGCTAATGATAAAGACAAAATTTCTGGGACAGGGTAAAAACTAAATAAAAAACCTTCATATATTTTCGGTTTTAAGGTAAATATTACACGTTTATGTTTATTTATAAGATAAATTTTGTTTATACTGTAAGCCAAAATTCTTGCTGGCATACACTATTTTGTCAAATGAAAGAATTCATCTTGTAATTGGGATACCCTAACAAAACGTAGTAAAGTACCAGTTTCGGTTCATACTCCATGTAAGAATCACGAGGCAATGCATACAATAGCCAAGTCTGGAGACAACAATATGTCCAGGCTTGAGCCTTTTCAGCTGCACAAAGACTCAGACAATAGCCTCCTACATGAAGGATCTACCAAAGTTTCCCCCAACATTTCACATTTATTCCATCTCAGAGGGTTCAAAGGCAGCTTTCTATAGTGGGGGAGGAATCTGCACTGCCTCTTTTGACATCAGAGATGACTATAACGACGTTATATTTTATACTGATCGTAGCACAATAGAACAATATTAGATGCTGTGGCAATAAGTGTGTTGTAGATATACATAGTATTGTATCATTGTTCTCTTCTTTATTGTTTATTTTATGATGATGTTGCAATATGTATTACTCATGTATTTGCTCGGCCTGTAATAGGTGCATTGCAAATCAATTCAAATACTTAGTGCGCCTTACACCGTCTGTGGGACGTCGTGGCAATGCAGGGAATGGAACAGTTGTGTTAACAACGTTGCATTGTGCCATGGTTTAGCATTCCATAATAACATCACAAGTTCCAACATCCTTGTGGCGCAGTTGTTAAAATTAAAGTCGTAAAGCAAGAAAGTTATAAATTCTAAAATCTGGAAAATTATCTTGGAAAAGACGTAAACTTGCAAAAGTACATGTATCACAGTTGCACTTTAAATGAATGATCATGGTGCCGATTAAGGTAAAGACTGCTGGCGATGTGCACTGAACTGGGTAGTATATTACCTGTATATAATAGGAATATTCATAGTTCATAATATTGTCCATTTTGAATAATAAAACTAATGGTGTATTTTCTTGTTAATAAGATTAATGGGTGAAAATTCATATTGATGGATTTAATTTCGTTTGTTCCGGAAAATACTTGTTATCCACACTGTCTGTTTACATATCGTTATATATGTGTTGAGATTTTTTTTTTATATTCATATATTTTTATTGCCATTAAATTGCCACATAATACATACAAGTAGAATGACATACAATATGAACAAATCGAATACAAGTTGTTATTTGGCATTATTATAAGGACGATCACACACACACACACGCACGCACATACATACATATATACATATATTGATATCATAACTCCTCACTCTCCAATGCAATATAACTTCTTTGGATTACTTGACAGGTTGACATAGTAGTACATATAGTATACATAAATAGGCACACACAGATTTTACTATATACCAGTACGGTAGGGGTGTAGCAATAAGAGACAATTGAACATTTATACAATTATTCCTGTTAACCGTTTTCATCAGAATCATTTTCTGCTTTGGTGACGGCATGGAGCCATGGTTCCCATAGAAGGTTGAACTTCTGAAGATTTGACTTTTTCATCGAGATATATTTTTCTATAGAGTACCGCTGAGTTATGATGTTTTGAATTGCCAAAATGCAAACAGACTGTCTTTCAAATTTAGATTTGTAAATATAGCGTTTAGTGACGAGTATAATGAGATTGAGTATTTTTGAAAAGTCTGTTGTCATAGTTTCTCCGAATATAATATTTTTTGCCGTCAATGCGATCGGCAAGTTTGTTGTGGTATGTAACCATGCCTCGATGTCCCACCAAAGACGGCGGATCTTCTCGCAGTCCCAAAAGACGTGCTCTATAGTTTCAAGATGGTCACTACAAAAGGAACATAAGTCATTATCTTGAATGCCAATTTTTTTCAGATAGCAGTTTGTTGCCAGTATTCTGTTGTTAATACGAAATTGTAAGTATTGTAACACTGAGCAGCAGGTGGTTTTGAATGGGAGTTGATAAACCTCGTTCCATTTAATTTCCTGTATATTCATTATCGATTCCCATCTAACTTGTGAACGGGGTCTTGTAGACTTGGATATAAGAACATTATACATATCTTTACTACCTTTGCATGATTTTGAAAGGATGTGTAGATCAAATGGAACATACGGTCGTACACTAGTAATTTTTGTTTTTACATCGGTTATTAATCTTTTTTTCATTGATTCGATTGCCGAAATTACTCCATGGTATTCCAGAAAATTTGTTTTAATGTTATAAATATCGATAAATTCTTCCAGGGAGAAGTAGGGTTTGTTCTCTTTCTCAATGTTGATAAGATCCATGACGCATTTCACACCTTTTTCATACCAGTGCCGGTAATACACCGGCGTGTTGTTCACCATAATATCATCGTTCTTCCATATGTTTACATTTGCTATTTCGTGTATATATTTGGGTTTATTTTTCTGTGTGACCTTGCTCCATGCGCCCAACACATCCCTCCAGAATACATTATTACATCTATTCATCAAAGTAGGCACAAAGTTGGCTCCGAAGTCGCCCAGATACTCAAGACCATCTATGGATAAATTTATTAATGGGACCCAATTACACGCTCCAGAGAGTAACTTTCGAATCCAGGACGACTTCAGAGCCAGCATGAAATTGTTAATGTCGACCATTTTCAGTCCACCATTCTCGTAATTTTGTATTAATTGGGATCTTTTGACTTTGTCAACTGTAGAGTTCCAAATAAAATGAAAGAACATTGTATTTAACTCTTTTATGACTGAATCTGGGGGGTTTGGAATGGCCAAGAACATATAATTGAGTTTGGAGATTATTAACGTTTTTAGGACAGTGATTTTTCCAATAGGGGTTAAAATTCGCTGGGACCATTGTCTTAAGGTACTCCGGATATTCTTTAAAATTGGTTCGTAATTTAGTAATACCATTTCAGCTAAATGGATTGAAAATTGTATACCAAGCAAGGTGAATTGTTCACATCCCCATTCTAGTTTCCATCTATGATGGAACACCTGTTTACTGAATTTTTTGGAGCCGATCCATATAGCTTTTGTTTTTGTTGTATTAAGTTTTAGTCCAGAGATTTCTGCGAATTTATCCAATAGTCTGAGAGTAGCTTCCACCGATTTAGCAGATCCATCTAGTATAAACGTGGTGTCGTCTGCATATTGGTTGATTTTGTATTCTATATCCCCTATTTGTATACCCTTTATATCAACATTTTGTCTGGTTAGAATGGAAAGAATTTCCGCGCATAAGACGAATAGATACGGAGACAGGGGATCTCCTTGTCTACACCCCCTTGTGACAATGAAGAACTCAGAAAGAAAGCCGTTTTGATTGACAGACGCCGATATGTTTTTGTAGAAAACATTGATCCATTGTTTTATAGAGGGGCCGAAATTGAAAAAAGTTAAAACATCCGAGATGAAAGACCAAGAGACGGTGTCAAAGGCTTTTTCAAAGTCAACCAAAAGGAGTAGACCAGGTACATTTTCTTGTTCTGTATAGTGCATCAGGTCGTATATCAGCCTTATATTGTCACCTATATATCTCCCGCTCATGAATCCAGATTGGTTTTCTGATATTAAGGTATTTAAAACACATTTAATTCTTTCGGCAATACATCCTGAGGCAATTTTATAGGTTACATTTAATAATGAAATAGGTCTCCAGTTTTTCATGAATTGTTTTGGTTTGTCTGGCTTTGGTATACATGTTATGATACCCCGTCTTTGTGTGACTGATAACTGTCCCGTTTGATAGCCATAATTTATTGACCGCACTACAAACATACTCAAGTCCTCCCAGAAAAACTTTAAAAATTCCGTTGTGAAACCATCGGATCCAGGGCTTCTATTATTTTTCATCTTCTTAAGAAAGTTGGTAGCTTCCTGAAGAGTCAAGAGTCCTTCCAATTTCTCAGATTGATTTTTATCGAGAATTGGTACTGTTATGTTCTCGAGTCGGATGGTGTCGAGATTTCTGGTAGGTTCTTCCATTTCCTTTCTACAGTACAGGCCTTCATAAAAGTTTTTAGCAGCAGATAATATTTCAAATTGATCAGTAATAATGTCATTATTGGTCACAAGTTTAGGAATAGTTTTATTGACATAATTACGGGACTCAAGTCTGCAGAAATAGCTGGAGGGTTTCTCTCCTTCTACAATCCATTGAGCTCTTGATCTGACAAAATGGCCGTATAGTTTTTGTTTACGGATATCGTCGAGTTCTTTTTTTTTTACCTCCAGAAGTTCGAAGGGTATGGACTCCATATTCTCGATGTGCTGAATATCTTTGATTAAGTTTTTTTCGTTTTCAGTTTTTTGCGAAAGGTCGAGTGTGATATTGTACAGCCCCTAATTGTCATTAAGAGAGTTTCCAGAAAAAGTTGGTCGTCTACAGTAAATTGTATGTCAGCATTGCCGATTACATTAATTTGTTCCTGATTATAGACCGGGACGGCGTATTGTTGTTTTACGTCAGAAATCACTTGTCGAATTCGTTCACAATATTTTTTGTCTGTCAATAGACTGTTATTGAACTTCCAGAGACCTTTGCCTTTATGAATTTGTTCACCTGTAGTTTTATCAGAACACCTGAATGATCAGATCTGTAGCTAGATTCAATGGTCACCTCTTTTATGTCTTTTATTATAGACTCTGATATCAAGAAAAAATCAAGACGCGCTTGTTTCAGTGGGTTTCTCCTCCGCCAAGTGTAGCGTTTCAGTGTCGGATGAAGTGTCCTAAATGGATCGACGAGTCCAATTTCATCCTTGATTTCTAGAACTCTGTTTCTTGAATTCGGATTGTTTATGTGTATGTAGTTGTTCGTATCTAGCTCTGGTATCTGTATCAGGTTGAAGTCGCCGCATATTAAAACTACATCGTTATTAAATTCATCTATTATTCGGGTAATTTGTTCAAAAAAATCTGGTTCGTCTTCGTTCGGTCCGTATATATTTATAAGTGTGACAGGGAGATCTTCAATTTTTAAATCTAATGCTAGGAAGTTTCCTATGCTGTCCATGTTTGTTCCCTTTATTTTGTATTCTAATTTATTGTTAAAGAGAATACAAACTCCTCTTGAGTTTGACACATACGAGTTAAAAACTATCTCGAAGCCCCACTGAGATCTAATATATGGCTCTAGTTTTTTTGTGAAGTGTGTGTCTTGTAGACAAATTATATCACAATCTTTCTGTTTCAGGTAGTGAAAGACATCTAATCGTTTTTTTGGCTGGCCCAGTCCCTGACAGTTTACAGAGAGAATTGTCACCTCGTTACCAGTCATGAGTGCGACTTAACTGAAATGGACATGTTGTGCACAGCGTATATGCTGAATGTAATCAGGGCCCGTTGGGGTGAGATCTGTGATTGTTCGTATATACAAAGAGTGTGAGTTGCAATAGTGTGGCCTGCTAATTTTTTGCTCACGATGTTACTTGATTGGGGAGAGAAATCAAAGAGACAATTGGTATAAAAGGGGTGTAATACTTGCATAGTACATGGTTTTCTTCTTAGTGTGAAGCACGTGACCATGTGGAGTTGAGTAAATAGATTCTAATGAATAGTATCGCTAGGAACATACAAAGCCCAAGGTTGTTAAACCTACATTTGCTTATACAAAGAAAAAGGTGTTGAAGGGAGGGGAGGTTATGTTCGTTCAAATATTCATTCATACACACAAACACACACAAACAACGAAATAGGTAAAGCCTGAAAATATCGACAAGAAAACTGGGCGCGCAAGCCTCGGACACCCGGTCTGAGTTGAGATTTGATTTGACTGGTTTAGTGCAGATGGCTTGCTATATGAATATAGAGAGATAAATGTATACAAAATAGACGAGTTAGGGCCTACAAAACCGTTTGACAGTCCTTAGCATTCCACTCCATCAGACCATGGACGGTCAAGATGCACCATCCTTGACCAGACCAGAAACCTCATTGTCAAACCCATTCTTAGTTCGCAATCTATTTACAAATTGACTTTTTGGTATGTACAATAGGAATTCTTTTTCACAATGTTGATACAAGCTACATGTGTGGACAGCTTCTATGAAGTGAGTTCAATCTGGAGTCTTCTCCAGTTCAAATGACATTTCACTGTATCTGTCACTCAGACCAGAGCAAGAGGCTAGCTCAGATATCAACATCTGGCTATCATTTGTGTTGAAGTCTTAATAGTTGTAATGGCAATTTAATCACTTTCTCTGTGGAGAATCTCAGAGGGGAGTGGCCTTATCTGGTTTTTAAATCACCCGTCGGTCCCTTTGATCTCCCGGGTATTTGGAAGATTTTCAGAACAGGGAAAAACGACAGTATGTGTTCAATCTGATCAAAACTATCCACCGATGAATATTTTGTACCTTCAGGTGGGATAAAAACAGCCTCCAGCAATATACTAGTATCTTTCTCATATCCAAACAAGTTCTTACTAATCTCCAACCATAAAACATATTTAGATTTACTTTGTAGACCTAGTATTTCTCTCCCCGCTAAAGGTGGATCTTCCTCTAGAACTACTAGGTCTAGTATTGACCTAACGTGTTGCATAACTCCACTGCTAATACAGATAATCATACTGGTCACCACATTCAACAACACTTACATGTATTCTGCTTATTCTTTATATATTCTGCGTAAACATCATAACATCAGAATTTTTTAAACTCATCTTCCATCATCAGATTGTCATTATCATCTGTTTTGGCTTCTGTTATTAAAACTATATTGCGCTCTTTCAACGTTTCTCTAAATTCAGGACAACCAATTCTCTCGTCGTCCCCCATTTGCGTACACTTCGCCATCCAGTCTTTATAGATGATCAAGATGTAACACTAACAGGTACCAGACCACTATTAAAAATAGTGCCAGGCAACCTCTGCCAGAGAGGTGAATTGTTTTCAATATTTTTTCCAGTCTCTGTTGCGAGGAATAACTGAAGGCCAGTGGTGGGTGATTGGAGTATGGTATGTGTTTGGTTCCGCTGTGAGTTTGATTTTAACTCAAGGCCTAATAAGGAGTTGCCAAGAGGGACTATTTGGGTGCCTGTGCACCGCTTTCTGAAAGCAGAGAAAAAAGCCAAAATTATGACGTCATTTGTAACTCAAAACCCCCGTCAAGAAGTCTGTCCGGTTGTAGTACTTGAATTAAAGTACTTCTGGCCGAAACATGGACTTAATTAATTAATCGAGGAGATGCAATTACGTTAACAGTTTTTAACATTGCCGCCAATGTAAATTTTAATAGCGGTCTGGACCCAACAGGTTGATCGTCCCCAGAGCACATCAAGTTCGATAACTCAAGTTGGCAGATCACATCAAGGTCGATAACTCTGTGAGAATGTGACACTGACCTCCCAGAATGCCGACACGCCGTGATCGTTCGTCTGAAGGATGACGCCTAGCAAAGCTGAAAATTTAGTTTTCTCAAGGAAAGATTGCCTGTCAGATTTGACAGAAATGTTGTCTGTCGCAGGCGTAATCAAAAGAGGAATCCCACAAAATCCCATTGCAGGACTCTGAAAGTCAAGATACATGTAAATTTACAACAACAACAAATTACAAAATTCGCGGCCCAAATTCGCCGCCGTCCATCGCTCAACAACACTCAACAGCATGAAATTGATTATCTCGTTTGACATTCACACAAACTAATAGCAGATAAAACATTTTAAGGTAAAAAATCCTACCAGCCGAGGGGCAATGCATAAAAAGAGAAATTCAAATTCCAGTCTGACAATATGCAGGATCATGGAGCCTACAAGAGATCTTGTACATGTAGGATCCATGATTGAAATTTGTAGGGTCTGCCCGTTTAGCAATCGAGTAAAGCCCACTCACACTACAAACACTGTGTTGTATTATTAGAACAAAAACACTGTTCAGAACATGTTTTGTCTGCAGTGTGAGCATCATCCAAACGCATGACACGATCATACGTAGAAACTTCTGCTCTTAAGCCCAACGCACACTACAAACATTTTGTTTTAATATTAGAGCAAAAACACTTCAGAATATGTTTTGTCTTCAGTGTGAGGTGCTCAGAAACAGTTAATGAGATCAAACTTGTTTGATATTGCGAAGCTGTTTTCGCCCTGAAACAAGTTTTTCTTCAGTGTGTGGTGATACATACACATACATACATACATACATCCTCTTCTGCCTGTATAGGCCCTCATGGCCTGTTGCAGTTCACCGTGATGCTGCTACGTCAGCTGCGAACATTTCGTGCACAGATGATTGACAATATCGGTAAACTTGTAGGTGTCGGTCGAGCCTGTGATCTGTGAACATGTCCGAACATTAACCAACAGTTATCCAATCAACTGGCAGCTGTCGGTCATGTGACGAAGCCGCTTTCATAGGACACAACAAAATGACCTCGCTGCTGGATTGCGGCGACCGGCGGTTAAGAGAAAATGTTCACAGTGTAAGGTTACCATGAACAAAAACACGAACAAACTGTTCTGTTCTTTAATACAACAAAATGTTCGTAGTTACCCATAAAGTTAGTTACCCGTTCGTAAATACATGCCGAATCATAGCGATAAGCTAAAGGTAGTGTTAAGCGAAACGTGAAATGCCCTTAACAAGCTAAGATGCAGTGTGAGATACCCAAAAACACGAACATTCTGCCATTTTGTTGTGTCAGGCGAGAGTGGCTTCGTCACATGACCGACAACTGCCAGTTGATTGGGTAACTGTGGGTAAATGTTCGGACACATGTTCGCGATCATCACACACTGAAGACAAATACTGTTTTGAGGATGAAAGCATGTTCCGAAAATCAAACATTTCATTTCACGAACTTGTCCCTCGAACAGAATGTTCAATGTTTCTGGGCACCTCACACTGCAGACAAAACATGTTCTGAATAGTGTTTTTGTTCTAATACAACAAAATGTTCGTAGTGTGAGTTGGGCTTTAGCTGCCGGACTGAAATGTCCGGCAGTCAACAACCGATACTTTTTCCGCCATTTTCTTCACTCAAAATAATGAAACCCACCTTTTAAGTTAAATCTCGGACTTTGAATCCGTTCTAAACTTTTCCTGGGTAGTTTATTCGATCATTCTCACAGCTTCCGTGAACCGAGAAGACAAATTTTCCACCATGTTTAAAGTCTTCAGCCAATGAAAAATCACTACCACTACATTCTCCACGTTCTGAGACGGTCCAGCAGCTAGAAGATTTTGCTGGTTTAACTGCATGGCAGACTGTACATACAATAGAAATCAGTATTATAAAATATCTTGTAAGAACTGTGTGTCGGTCTACAGTCAAACGACGTGTCAGTGTCGGGCTTTGTGTGAGATTACCTGGGTATTGACAAGTTTATTCCTCAGATGGTGGGACCTTCACACGTTTTCAGTCCCTATCACTACCAGTCTGGTAGCTGTCGGTGGAGAAAATGTAATTGGGGATTCACATCAAGATTTTGCGATGTGGGAGTTTGGGTGAGATTTCTGTGAGATTCAGTTAATATTTCTTTTACCTAAGGATTGGGCATTAATTGTATTTAGAAACAGTTGAAAGGCAAGGACCCTGACGAAACACTCGCATGGAAAACTGCAGAGGTGACTGGCAATAGATCTCTTTTGAGTTATCTCCCCTATTAATTTAGATTTTGCTGATTGGTATTAAGTTTGTGTAAATTTTGCGGGATTTATTTTGTATTTAGTTTCAAAGGCAAGCATGACAATTTTTACTTTACCTCCAATTTAATAATGAATATAATAATGTTCTGTTTGCAGCACTAATTTCTGAATGCAGATTTCCTGGATTTTTTGTCTCCCACTTGAACGATCAATGATGTTGAATTAATTGAAAACTGATACAATATGCACATTCCTCTTTGCCAATATTATTTAACATTATTATTGCCCGAAAAAATAGATAATTACCCAAGAGAAAAAAATTCACCAAATGAATGCCCTTTGTTCTTTTCAATCTATATTAGTGAATAAGTATGACCTAGAACTATGTAATAATTTATTTGTCAGGAAACTGATTATGCCTACATGTATCTTATCTGGCGAGAAGTATTTCCATGAATAAGAAAGAATTCTTCATTTGTGTTTCCAGCAGACAGATGTTGACGATATCCACCGTCAAAGGAGAGCCCTACATCATCACTTCCCCGCACTGTGATGACATGTTCAACCTGTTGCTTCTGTTTGTGGATGGACTCAAACAACGATCAATATTTGCTGTAGCTCTAGATAATGCCTCCAATTTTGGTAAGATTGAGGCGGTGTTCCTCTCTTCCGCTTTAGAGTTCGGACCATATTCTCTGACATTTCCCTTTAAGTCAGTTAAAAAACTTGTGTAATAATCCAGTGACATAAAAGTTTTGTTGCGATTACCGACACGTTCATCAATCTGATGACAAAATAATAGCACTTTCACATTCGATATATGCCTTTCCAAAAGTCGGACATATCATGTGATGGCGATTTCTGTCTATATCATTTCTATTTGTTGGCCTGAGACGATAAAGTTTCAGAAATTTCAGAAATGTACTTAAAGTGATCGTAAACCCTCCAGTGAAGTTTCCATCAAATGAAAGACCATTGCAAACAATGTCGGAAAATATTTATTTTAATTTTTTACGATTTTATTACACAGAGTAAACTGCAATTAAAGCATGGTATTCTATGGTGGTCTGTTGCAATCATATTTAGGTCCAGTGACGTCACACTGCCTTAATATATATATTTCAAACTTTGTATGCACCTTCCAGTGCTTGATTCAAGCTTAAGGTATATACTTTGAGTTTCAACACAGACTCACTGTTCCAATGTGCATGTTCCAAACTCTGGGAAATTAAATGCAAGATTCAAATTGAATTGACACGCATGAGTCTCCATCTTCCAGATTTTGGTGAAACATGCACACTGGAACAGTGAGTCTTTGTTGAAAATCAAAGTATACATACCTTAACCCTCTCTGTACCGTATCGGTACAATTGTACCGATAGAAATATAGTTCAATGATTGCCTGTCGTTGGCAAACAAAAACTTTCTAGATAAATATTTTCATCATATTATATCTTGTTCGAAAGCTTGGAGTATAATCTTTGACAATATGTAGGCGATGATAAGTATATATTCGCTTCTTTCATGTTCATGATAGCGTTGATACCAGCTTGGAACTCTTAAAAATGCCGGTACAGAGGGAGTTAAGCTCGAATCAAGCACTGGAAAGTGCATACAAAGTTTGAAATATATGTATTAAGGCAGTGTGACGTCACTGGACCTAAATATGATTGCAACAGACCACCATAGAATACCATGCTTTAATTGCAGTTTACTCTATGTAACAAAATCGTAAAAAATTACAATAAATATTTTCCCACACTGTTTGCAATGGTCTTTCATTTGATGGAAACTTTACTTGAGGGTTTACGATCACTTTAAATCAAATTAATAAGAAAAACTGGTGCCAGACCATGTTTTTGGATAGAAATTTGTACCCCAGTTGTGCGGATCATTATCAGCAGATGAAATAGGTGATCTATTGTTCTCAACTCTCATTAGCGAGAGATGTCTAAGGGAATATTGTGCGACTTGTTAGATAATTTTTTCAGAAACATATTTCTCTCTTGTCTCTATTCAGGGGTGCCCACTCAGAGTGTGATGCGTGGAGATCTGATCATCCTGGATAAACCATGGGGAGATTTTAATCAGGCCTCGGATGTCTCGGGGATGTGTAAGAGAACAGGACAGCAGGGAACACTTCCACAACATGGTGTCTATATTCTAACAGCAGACTTTTTGGTACTTATATAATATCTCTGTAGTCTTGATAGTATAGAACTTAACCTACATGTAAGTATGATGCTAGCGTTCCATCTGAACATAATTAAATTAATTATGCGCATACAAGTACATGTAATATATATTGATCAGGAGGAGTTCTTGCATGGGATTTTGCAATGAATTTGATTGGTCAATTCAAATTTTCAAAAAGAAATCCTGCATTTTCATTGGCCTGTGAAGAAAATGGAAGGAACATTTAGCCAATTATAGAGTTTGTATATAAAACGTCCAAATTAAATTTATTGAATTCATTAGAAATTGAATTTCCAACACATGTGAAAACTTGCATAATCTGTTTGAAGTTGAAAAGTGTTCATTTTGATTTGTTCATGTTAAATCCACAGTCTGAATTCTTTGTGCACCAGGGCTTACTGGCTGTTCAACTGAAGAAAGAAGGGGGACTATTCTCTCAAACTAATCGTACAAGTGGCCAGTACACACTTGAAAACTATGCCAAACAGCATTTCAGGTATAACTGTATTTGAATTTACGTATGAGGGTTGCATATTGGGTCACAGGGTGCCATGTTAAAGCCGCCAGCAGCAAATATATGTGGATATCTCTAACATGATGGTCATTGTGATATTATCACAATCATCCTATACATTCTGGTATTCTGATTAGGAAATAGATCAAATTTCTGACTGATATAGTTTCTGTATCACATAATTTTGAAAAGTATTAAAGCCTACATTGAGAATCTAATAAAATATTTTTCATTTTACTTAGATCTTGTTTTTAAATCGTTAATACTTTTACTAGCTATAAGAAAGTACAGCTGCGAATGAAAGCTTGAAATCATCAAAAATCCAAAAAGGAAAAGCTATATAGTGCCTTTATTGATCTCAGTAAGGCATTCGATACTGTGTGGAGAGACGGTCTTCTTTATAAATTACATCACGCTGGTGTTAGGGGAAAACTTTACTCTCTTTTGAAGAGCATGTATTCGAAAACCACCTCATCTGTAAAATTTCCAGAAGGTTTATCTCAACCATTTCCCTCATGCCAGGGTGTTAAACAAGGTGACGTCCTCAGTCCTTTGCTTTTTAACATATTTATTAATGATTTGATAACTAAAATACAAAACGATACCACCGGGGTCATATCCATTAACTCAATTATAGTTAACATTCTATGTTTTGCTGATGATATTGTATTGTGTTCGTCTACCCCAGAAGGATTACAAAGTAAACTTGATGTACTTGATGCTTTCTGCCAAACTTGGGGATTGAAAATCAATATTTCCAAGTCTAAAGTTATGGTTTTTACCTCCGTCGATCAGACGGAGGTCTAGGAGCGCAACATGAAATCTCCCGCCAAATAATTGTCATATGGGGAACCCACGACTCATAGTATTTCCAATAGGGATCGTCATGGTTCCCGACGAAATCTTGAATCTTTTCTTTGGACACAAATGAATGCTTACGTCACAAAAGGTGTGTATCCTTTGCAGCGCTTCCACCGGGTCTCTTTATTCGAGGGTACTAAATTCGCGCGTGTACTTATAGCTTCGCGCTGGTACAGATGGCCGGTATGCGACGAAGACAAACAAACCTGCGCTTTCATAAAAAGTAAATTTTCACGAAAGAAAAACTCGCATTCCAGATAGTATAATTGGAAACTTCCTCGAGAATCTCTGAATCGGCAAAAAGATAAAGGACGAGTGTCATTCACCAGGATGCGAGTCGGAAGTGAGAAGTCAAATTCAAAGTCAGAGGTCAAAAACGTAAAACTCCGAAGAACTCTCTCGGCTTTTTCTTTTCTTTTTTTTTAGTTGGGGAGGGGGGGGGGGGGAGGGTTGGGGAGATAGCGACTGAAAAATATATCTTCCCATGCTTCAATCGTTATCTGTGAATCCGATCAACAACCTAGCCGGATAATCTGTCAAAAATTATCCGTCGTCTGGGTAAGGTTGAAGGGTCATCGGAAGCTCGAACTGTGATACAGGCAAAAACTGTTGTTGTTGTAGTCTGGAAAAATAACTCTGCCTCACGAGGCGCTCTCTCGGCTTTTTCTTTTCCTTTTGTTTGAAGATGGGGGGGGGGGGGAGATAGCGACTGGAAATATATATCTTCCCATGATACTTCAATCGTGCGCTCATGAATTCCACGGAAAAGCGGACATTGCTAAACAGCCCTTTTTCGCATAAAATTCACTCCACATTCTGTCGTAGACCCTATATTAGCATGCTGTTTGTTCTATTAGCTTCCTATGATCCCCGGGAACAAGCCAATAATAGAGAAGATGTGTTTTAATAGCGAAATATTTTTCCCGCAATTTTTTAACATGAAGAACTCGGGAAATTCTAAATTGTCAAAGAAGAAAAATTGCACTTTACTGAAAACTATACTATTTTGAAACATCTGCAGAAAAGATATGCATGTGGCGGGAGCTGTATACCTTAGTAAAAATAAGAGGTCAGAGTTTTAATTTCCTAAGTAGAAGAGATAAATTCACTCTAGGAATATTTTTTTGAAGAAAATGTGTAATTAATAAAGCACTTTTACCGATAAGATTTAAAAAGCGCACTCGTGATTCCATCACGATTTTTTGTCGATTCCGTCACGGACTAGATTTAACCCCTGGGATGATCCAGTCGCGTTTTTCTCACGATGAAAAAAATCTTATCATCCTTGGGTACTGTATGTTAGTAAGAGATGTCAGATTGAAACAGAGCAGCAAAAAAATAGACAAGCAACACTAGTCAAGAGTCTTGTCCGTTTCAGGTGATTCCGTCACGAACATTTCGAAGCATGATTTACTGAAAATGCTGGATCATCTGTAGATTTTTCATGGATCCGTAAACAGATGTCATATAGAATAGCAAACTAAACTTGAAACTACATGGGTATGACCACGGAACTTCCGAGTACATGACTTTGAATAAAGAAAAAGTCTTCCCAACGGTGATTCCGTCACGGTGGAATTCATGATCTGTGAATCCGATCAACAACCTAGCCGGACAATCTGTCAAAAATTATCCGTCGTCTGGGTAAGGTTGAAGGGTAATCGGAAGCTCGGACTGTGATACAGGCAAAAACTGTTGTTGTTGTAGTCTAGAAAAATAACTGGCATGCACTCTATGGAGAAGGGCCTCGTGAGGCACAAAGTGCAATTTTTTGTTGTTGTTTATCTGCAAATCCGCTCAACTCGATGGGTATCTTTCACTTGTTCTCACAGTTGCCTGGCCTGTGTGATATTGGGTGGTCGAAGTCTACGTATAGTTTTTTTTCAATAAATTATGGAAATTAATATAAACATATATTTTTTTAAATAGATTTTTTTATAAGTGTATTTCTCTTTCATCTTTGGCTCAATTAAAGTCATTCTCTAAAATGTGAAGCCGAGTTAATACAGTTTTTAATTATCTACCAAACCCTGTCCTCTATGACTTAGAATAAAAGAGAAGTTGAGAATAGAACCGCTCAACACAGTCATTTCTAAACATCAAGTTGTACATAAGTATTTTGACTTACTCTGTACAAGCTGAGGGCATTTTTGTGGCTTTTGAAAATTTTGAGATTTTTGCGAGTCTGTCCATATTTAACTAAGCGACGTCCAAGCGAGCTAATGTACGCGCGTTATATTCATATCAAGTATGGTGCGGCTTGTGTTCAATGAGGCTTGGAATGTTTATACAATTAATTTTCTTTTCACTGTTACACAATAAATATTTGCTGCGTGGAATCCAGTCATTTGTTCCATAGGGGCAATATTCTCATCAGCCATCACCATTCAATGTGAATGTGATACATGTACAAGTCCATGGTCATTGATACAGTAAGGTGAAGGCAAAGGTGACCTGTAACACCAGTATAC